>CAXARK010000369.1:0-13599 GCA_963971205.1 Aethes cnicana
ACTTGTTTAACGCATTCACTGCCACCAACGCATATGTGCGTTTTGCTGACTTTCCCGCAGTGCCTTGAACGCACATGTGCGTTGCAATGTTCCCTTAATGACAGATGTGGCACCTGGCGAAAGTTCGTAAAACAGAAGTGGCAGTGAATGCCTTAAGCACACAAAAAGGGACGAGTTAAAAACTAATGAACGTAATAATTTAATGAAACACTCACAAGATACATAGGGGTCGGGGATTATTAATACATAATTAGAAAAAGAGTATTTTGTTTGTTCCTCGTTTAGTGGGGAGAATCTTTTTCGATTTTGTTTCTTCTAAAAAAGGTGTTCACAATACTATGAAAGAAATATTTATTATGCATGCAACACATAGTAAAAATTGACAGTTAAAAACTCTTGCAGGGAATAATAGGCTTTCTGAGACAGGAAAGTATACAGTGATCTCTTAAAATGCATGTAATTATCTTTCGCTAAAATTCCATGTTAGAATCTCAATCCATGTTGGATTTTATTCTGGAATCTATCGTGTCGCTCTAGATAAAATCCGGTAAATATACCGTTTAGCACCCTAGTCATAGAATGTGGTATTCCCAGGTTACGTGACCGGCGGGGGGCCGGCGGCGGCCGCGGCCGCGCTTCCGCGTGTGCGCCGCCGCGCACCTCGCCCGTCTGCTCGCGCCGCCCGCCTAGCCGCCGCGCTAGTGCGCCTCGCACCACCACCACCACCACACCCACCACACCAGTGACGGCTCAAACATACAGATTGTGTCGGCCCATAGAGGTATAAAATAAAAAAAGTCAGCTCCCATATTAAAGCGCGTTGTCCGGAACGCGGGTTAACACTAGATCGACATCTAGCGTCCAGTGGCTGAATTATCATTGCCGCTACTTGACGCTAGATGGCGAGCCGACCGCAAAGCATATTTTATTGCTTAACAGTTTACAACTTACAACCCGAGGTCTCTTTGTAATAAGAGGATTTTAAAAAGATTTCTAGTTATAATATTAGTTGTAAATTGTTTAGAAATGCACTTTGCGTTCGACTCGCCATCTAGCGTCAAGTTACAGCCACTGGACGCTAGATGTCGATCTAGCTTTAACCCGCGTTCCGGACAACGCACTTTAGTATGGGAGCTGCAGTCTTTTTATTTTATTCCTCTATGGTCGGACCCATACCTCTGAAGGTAGTTGCCCATTCGCACCGCAGCCGACGATTAATTTCAACCTTTCGAATAGCACTACACAACTTCAAAGGCGCGCAGATTTGAACCTATACCACGCCGCGAAGAACAAGCGTGTCTCAATAAGTACTTTATATAGATTTGCAACCGTATTGAACGTTTTGTACAAAAAATGCATTTACAAAAGCCGGATATATCAACTGCCACAACACAACAATTTCTGTTTTGTCCAAAGGGTTAACTGGTAAATGATGCCTTATAGCATTAATTACTATTTGTAAAAAACTATTTTTTTAATAATCTGCAATAAAGTTTAAATAAATAAATAAATATATTCCTGTATAGCTGAAAAAAAAATGCATTGCCTGACTGAGTAATGAACTGGCATATATTCAAAGGCAAAGGGTGATATATCTCCCACATGGCATATTGTACGCCACAGTCCAGTTTCAACTCAAAATCTCCTAAAAAAAACATTATATCAATACCTGAAAATATTATTTCATGATCTTCATTCACAACACTCAGCTATATCCAATAATTTATCTTGCCAGCCGTTTGAATTCACTTGACTAGTAATTTCAGTGGTTTATGACGAAATCCGACCACTTTACTTGTGTGGATGTGGGAAACATATATCCCTCAATCTGATAAGGGGTTGTTACATCCCGGTTGTACAATAATAGACTCTGCGTCAACGGCATAAGTGCTTCTCCGCACGCCTTCTACTTTGTGTCGTGCTATATGCGTAACTCACTGTGCCCTTTTCAAATAGAAGTTTTAAATCGTTTTAAACAAAATGGACCTTCTGGCACTGATCAGAACTTTATCATTCGAGAGCTTTATGATGACCACCGTATTGCTCACCAGTTGGCGCCACTGTCGTGTAAGGTACGGCTGTCAATATCAAAATTTGTTATCACCTAGAAATTTGGCAACACTGGACCTCAAGCGACACAGACGCCTCTGGTGGCAAATCCATACGCGATGGACATCCTACAGCAAATTGGCCACATTTTAAGGACTTTAAAATGGATGCCATTCGACTCCTTCGGCGGCGGTAGCCACTACCCATCAGGTGGGCCAGAAATGTTTGAAAAGTCACTGTTTCTGATTGTAATTATGGATGATTTTACCTAAGTTTACACTTTATACAGAATGTAAATGAAATATTAAGCTTTCTTTAACAGTAAACATCCTTAAATCTAATCTAAAAGTAAATAAAATATCGTTTAAAAATAATTCAATTGCTTCAAAAATAACTACAATTTGCTTACTTAGCAGAGCTTATGTTTGTTGTTAAAAAAAAAACTTTTATTTCATTTACAACTGTATATTTTTTTAATTCGTTAAAGATATCAATTGTTTTACTGCAATTGTGAGTACTGCATTTTGTTCTTTTATGTTTGAAACCTGTAAATACATTTTATTTCTTAAAAAAAAAAACAATGTATTCTTATCATGAAATTATTTATTGAAAACGTGCGAGAAACACTAAAGCGTAGGAAATTTAAAAGTAACACGGACTAGGGATAATTTTAAACATTTGTATGTTTAAATCTAACTTTGGACATTTCAACAAACTGACAAAAATTAGAACCTATTTATTGGTGATAGATAATCCAGATGTAAGGTACGAATTTTATATGTAAATTTGAATTACTGAAATTCGTATTTTAACTTTTAATTAACACGTTTTGAATCTATTTGAAACGCGGAATTGGACTAAAACAAAAAAACTCTGAACTGTCACCAACGAATACCTAAGTTTTAGTGCACTCTGTCAAACCACCAATATTTCAGTTTTTTTGATTTCAGAATATGCTACGATAGATAATAGTTATTTTACCAACCCCCAATGCAAAAAAGAAGGGGTCTATAAGCAGCTAATTTTGCCTCTTCCACCTTCACTATTAAGGATGGAGTGCAATGGTAGTGCTTTGAAATACCCTGGTTCAAATGAGGCTATTTTCGATCGTTTTTCATTTTAGTTTTCTATCACTACTACTACTACAACAGCCTATTTGCGTCCTACTGCTGGGCACAACAAAACAAAAAAACTACTAAGATAAAATTGAAAAAAACAACAGAAAAAACAAGATTTATGTATGTATGTTACCCTACTTCATCTACCATGGGGCTTGTAAATTCGTAGCGTTTTTGACCACTTGAGAGAGTGAAATTACGTCAAATTCTAATTTTTAAACAAAATAGTGGTCTGGTCTGACATAGTGCGGTAAATAAAAGGACTCGACGAAAATACGACACATAAGTTATGGAATTACAAGGAATTATGTTAAGCGAGTAATCAATGTAGTATAATTTAGGTATTTATACTTTAAATCATAACGCTCACCCGGGGCGGCCGTTTGGGAAATGCTTCGAAATTCGAATGGGACTGGATGCTCGAGAAAATATTTTTTTTAAAACTTGGTCCCTGTAATCCGGTCTATGTTCACTTTTTAAATTATTCCTATGAAGAATACCACTTAACTCTTGGTACTAACAGGTGGCCTGTGTGTATCCTTTACCTATAATAATACATTAAAAAAAAACTACTCACCTCTTCTTTCTTGTTGAACAATCTAAATAGTCCACGTTTAATTCTTTTATGAATTTATTCGGATATAGCGACCAATGTTCTGTCGCCAGCAGATATATCTGAGCAAACGAGGGTGATAATAAACATATGAACATGCACTCTAACGTCTTGACAATAAGGTCGTGTTCACATATTTATGATGGCGATTGTATGTACAGATTTTTTTTAAATGTTGAATACATCAGCATAGTACAAATTTAACAAACTGCTGGTCATTAATTTGATCCAAGGTACGTTCTAATTCCGAGCATCTCTTCCCCGTACTAAACTCGATTAGATTCTGTCACACATTTTATAGAGGGTGGGTTCATTCAAACGGTCCGTTAACTAAGCAGCGCTCGTTAAATATCTTCTATCGGACAAAATGACGATTCTTTATGGAATGACAGCTCGGCGGCCATATTTAAAGCCGTTGACGGCTTGCCGTTGCTTAAATCAACCCAGACTAAAACTTGCCAGACATAACCCTGAATGGCAGTGGCGTGCACTCCATACAGACAAAAAGACACTGTCTACCCTACCCCAACGTTATCTAATTTGCTTTATTATGATACCTAATAGCTTCATCTACATATAAAATATCAGTGCATTACGCATTAACTTAAATTCTTAAATCACAAAACAGCTTCATCTATCGGGTCATCATCGTATCCTTTGTACTGTTCTGTACTCGATAATTACATCCGAAGACAGTCGCAATTTCAATTCTAGCGCGAGTTCAACGAGAAAGACGGACACTATTCTGTCTTCCGTCCGGAAACGTTCAAAGCGTACATCATCATATTGGCAGTGTGCACGACGACAGCGCCAACTAGCGGGAGGCGTATGAACCAAACGCACGCATCCCGGCGGAGTTTAGACATGTCTTTTCGAAGTAATCGCAGCGCATGCCGTGGCAGAAATTGGAACAAACGGAAAGTCGGGAAGGAGTAGGAAGCTTTCCATGCAATTTTCTGCTATGCATTTTGTATGTATCTATGGTTGTTTAATATTATTTGTCGTTTTTCTATTTATCTGTTTTGATTGTTAAATTATATTTCGGCTGAAATGATGTTGTTTGAAAAAAAAACTGCGGTAATTATTTAGTGGGTCTGTGCTGTGCATGTACCTATGAACCATTGAAAATGATGCTATTTTAAAACTTTCTTTTAGCAAGTTTTAATCGAATAAGGCCGGTGTAGGTACAATCGGCAAGATAATCGAGTTTGAATACGAATTACTAATACTATTCTTGGCCCCCGGGGTGCACTGATTATTCTGCTTCCATTGTTTAGATACATGGATATTTGGATTGATATAAATATACGCCATTATTAATCGAAAAGACGAGAAAATATGCTGAATAGGTATCTATTTGGGAAGTCTAATATTATTTTATATTTTGTTGTCTACCCTGTCTAAAAGCTCTGTGCACGCCACTGCTGAATGGTAACTATCAACACTAATCGAGTTAGACGCCCGACTTGTTAAAAGGGCAGTTCCTTCTTGTTACCACAACCAAACATTGAACACAGAATGTTATCTTAACCTAAAAAATCGCTCGTTGTGATTGCCACTTGTTTTAAGATCTCCAAGACAATTGGTACTTATTTGAGTGGCACTTCTCATCAAATTGTTTAGTTGCAGTCAGTCCTAATATTGACCAAACTAACCCCTTTGAAGACAAGGCGCACATAAGGTTACACATAATGGTATAAAATGGGTGAATGAACTATTTACCTGACTGTGACAGGAGGAGGGTTATGTTTTTCGAGTGTATGCATATTTATTTGGCACGCTCTGTAGCCTAAACGGCTGATGCATTAGGCTTGTGAGATGTCGGATTTGTCTAGATTATTAGAGTAACACTGGGTATATCAAGTTTGTATGCAGTCGTTTTCTATTTTTATTTTTCAAAAATCGAGTTATTTCTGTCACTAGTTGCCGTAATAACGGTCTAAAAAAAAACTATTTTATGGGTTTAAATCTGTCAGATAAGGGGTTTTCCTGTCATTTTCAATTATTGGAAGTTATAATATATTGTAACAGGTTTTTCAATAATATCCTCCCATTTTGTCTCCTTGCAAACGGGACAGAGTAACAACAAGAAATGGATCATTTGTCCAAATAAAGAATGATTAAGTTTCCCAGTATAATTATTGTGAAATAATGTTTTGAGCCTTGTGGTAACAAGTAGGACTGGCCCATTTGTTCGACTATGATCCATTACGAAAATGGCTGTGACATATTATATACAAACCGAACGGCTCCGGCCAGCCGACAGCACCCTGTATTTAGCGAGAGGCGGACTTAACAACCCCTCTGCACTTTCTGCCAAGTAGTTATAATATAGACTTTTTTTATTCAGGCTTGAAATTGTGTTTGGAAATAAAATTGTGTATCTTATTTCATTTTAATCGTTGTAGCTGATATTTAGAATTTTCAAAATTAATTTTACTGGTTTGAACGTCGGCTGGCACGAAGCTCTTACCCTTAGCTCGTCGATAATATTAATTTAATAAAAAAATGTATGAAAATTGTAAAGTAACCACATGTATTATAGTTTTGTATGATCGCCCGCTGGCCGGTCCAGTCGCTTGGTGAATCGCGGTGTAAGTAGCGAATGTATGTAGGATGTAACTGTATGAGATTGTCCAACTCACTGTCATATATGGGTAAACAAAGTTCTTCGAAGCTTCGATATATGTTTAGTGTATATGTTAGTTCAATTGTCCACGCAGGATTTTAATGTTTATTTTGTTTCCATATTCCTGAAGATCTGTGACTTGAAAAAACTGACAAAGAGAACCGATAGCTATGTTTGCGGAATCGCAGTTTGTCTATGCTGTGAGAGTCTTAACCTATTGCCTCTTAGCCTATTGACATAGGCTTCAACGCTTGAAATGGTTGACTTTTATTTTAATTATTTAAAAGCCTCAATGTAAACCGGCCCAAGTTATTCCTGTATATTTTGCACTCTGAGAAACATAATGTAACTAATATTGGATATTGTATGTTCAATATGTAAAAAAAATATAATTGCTTTGAAGCATCCCGCTTACCCTTCGAACATATTACATGTTCATTTTTAATTTCGTATGGTCGATGATTCAGGCCCTAAGTCTTAGCGATCGATAATTTATTTATACTGATGATAAATAAGAAAAATGTCACATAGCTAACCTATGACAGTTTCAAATATTCACGTAATTGTATAAACACCGATTGTGTTTATCCCATTCAATATATTCCATATGTTGCCAATGATTCTCAACTATTTCTACACTTATATTGTGTATACTATAGAAATACATGAACGTTACGTCATGATCGATTTTGGGACATAGCAATTAGATGATGGTAAAAATGATCCATTTACTCCTTTTACGGTTTAAGTTGAAATAAAACCACAAAGTTTAGATGGAGCATTTCTATTTTCAAATAACATAAAACTATGTATATTGGATTTGTACTATTCTATGTGGTCATTGATAAAACTTCTCTGTAGCTGCGGAACGTGTGTCGATGTCTAAGATTAAGGCGGAACAGCCTTCGTTTACTTTAAAAATGTTGTTGAAAATGACAAGAAGTGAGACAAAAATAATGACTGAATATTTTTGGAAATGTTTTCTATTTGCTTTTATCTGTGGCCACGCTCCGCTCGTTGAAGCTACCTAGCTACCGCAAATTGTACGGATCATTGGTATATAAATAATTGTAGAGTTTTAGGAATGTGTCCACTTGATTGTTAGGACGTAGCGACACATTTAGGCCACTCATCCAATTGGATCACAGCTACGGCATCATACAATGACTTGTAGTTTATTTTCGGGTTTATTAATACTAAAATAAACTTGTCCGTTAAAACTCACTTCTTATTAGTAATTTTGCAGAAAAAAAGCAAAAAAAAAAGATTAAAAATATCGTGATTATGTAATTAATCGGGGTTTAAAATTAGCTATGCGAGTATATCGAGTCGTGTCTACGCAATGTCCTGTTGTTTCAACTTTTAAAAAATTCAGCGAGCTCCGTTTCGCACCAGCTCGGGTGGAAGCGAGCTCGCGCCAAAAAAATGTAACGGTTTTAACTATGTCTATACATATTTAATTAGTAAGTATCATATACTGTACAAAAAGGCTGCAAATTTGGGAAAAAATGTAAAAAAAAAGTTGGCCTCATTTTTTTTGGGGCCGTTAACATACGCTTAGTAAAATGGATAGGAGATGTACCTCATAAGTTCTGATTCGTGGTGTACGGCGCGCCGGTTATGTTCGTGTAAATATTATTTTTAACGTTTAGTTGTGTTAAGTCGGGCGCCGACCGTACTCGATAAAGAAAATGCTGTAAATTGTTTGTAAAAAATAGTCATGTTCAGAATTTCAGTGTAGTTTTGTTGATTTTTTTTTTCAACCGGAAATTGCTGAATAAAGCGGAGATTCTGTTTCATGAGTTTGTTTTATTTTTTAACGTCCTCGTGAATATCTATGCGTCGTGATCTTGTTTGACAATACACACTCGGGACTTAACCTACACTAACCTTATTCATGGGTGTATCGATGGGGATGCAGCTGCCCCCACCCCCCAGTACTTGGTCTCCCCATACAAAATGCCCCAAAAAAAATGGTCTACCCTTCACCGCCCACGGATCTGAAGCTGAATATGAGCTTGCCCCCCTCCATCCCCTGGGTGAGAAGCTGGGTATGTCTTATATATGCGTAATGGCCTAATGGCGTCCAAGTGATGACGGAGTTTAATAATTATGAATGTCGAACAATATTCGCTAACGTCAATGGCGCTGTGTATGCATTCATGACCTAATGCCATTACATGTGGTTGAACGGTTTGAAAATTTGGTGGACCGAGGATCCGTGGTAGCCACGCCTGTATAACTACTACCATGACTTACTTCATTTCAGCCATCCAAAAATAATGAAATAGCAGGCAGGGAGTGGGGAAACTTGCATATAAAACGAAAATTAGCACTTTAAAGCTTGTTTAATATTAATTTCACAATTGGATCCCTAAATCGAAAAACGGTTTTAGCAAACCCACCCATTTCAAGACCTATCCAGTGACACCCCACATAATGGGTACGCGAAAAAAAACACATTCCCCACTAGGTTTAACGCATTCACTGCCACTGACGCATATGTGCGTACTGCTGACTTTCCCGCAGTGCCTTGAACGCACATGTGCGTTGCAATGTTCCCTTAATCCGTTGTCTACCGTTGACGCGATTCCGCGTCGAGCGAATATACTTTAATAACTAAGTAATTAAGTTTATTTTACATAATCTTTTTGACAATAGGCGGTAGACAACAGGACCCTTAATGACAGATGTGGCACCTGACGAAAGTTCGTGAAACAGAAGTGGCAGTGATTGCCTTAAGGTAGATATCCTAGAGTGAATAAAACCAATTCAAAATATTGTAAAATCGTGTTTTATTGAGTTTTTGTATTTTCAACTGAACACTGGTTTTATAATACTGCAAATTACAATAGATAGATAGATTAGTTATTAAAAATTTTAATGTTCCAGATCAAAGATTCTCACAATTAACTTGACCTTTCAATATATTTTGATACTTTGATTTTGTTTTATTATTCACTTCGTTATTATGTACTTTTATAGTAAACGTTTTGTTTTATATCCAAATATCATTCGAATAATTAAGAAAATTGTTATGGTCTAGATTACAGATTATACCAAAATATACATATAAATGAAAAAAATAAGAGACAAATGCAGTTCGTAGTTTAACAAAATTACACCACCAAGTCCTTTACAATTTGTTAACTGTTACTACTTATATCTAAACACTGTGTAAAGAGTCCGCGTTGATGACACCCACATACTGCCAGCAATTTTTATTATCTAATATATCGTTGAACAATTCCTTATTTTTGAGACCAAATGGCAGAATGAATCGGTTAATTTTGAATTTGTTTGAATTTCTATTAAATCTCAGACGAATCTATTTATGTCAAAATTATAGATTAACTTCGTGTGAATTTAGGTTATAGTGACCCCGCGTAACTATGCATTTTTTTTGGGTTAAAAAGTAGCGTATATCCTTTACTGGGTTTACAACTACCTCCATAAAAATCGATCCAGCGGTTTGCCGTGAAAGCTTCATAGACAGAGCTAACATTATCACTTATTTTATAACTATTAGTATAGATAGTGTCTGTCTGCCGTGTTGGCCTAGTGGTTCGACCTATCGCCTCTCATGCAGAGCGTCGGGGGTTCGATTCCGGCTCGCACCTCTAAGTTTACTTACGTGCGAAATTCAATTTGAATTTACCACTGAGCTTTTCGGTGAAGGAAAACATCGTGAGGAAACCTGCACGCATCTGCGAAGCAATTCAAAGATGTGTGTGAAGTCCCCGATCCGCACTGGGTCCGCGTGGGGACTATAGCCCAAACCCTCTCGTGATGAGAGGAGGCCTGTGTCCAGCAGTGGGACACAAATAGGCTGTAGTAGTAGTACTAGTGTCTAGTTAGGTATGTTTGTCAATGTTTCTCTTCAAAACGCGAAGTTTCCGAATTGTGAGATTCATCACTGTCTGACTCGTCCTTCTGTAATAAAAGAAAAAGGTATTTTAGTAGAGCACTTTGTATTTAGGCACACGGCGGACACGGCCTATAAAAGCACGAATTCGAACACAATTCGAATGTAGTGTCAATGTTTGCGTGCGAGGACGTCTGTACACTTGTAAATGTGTGTGTACCACTACGCGGGCCAATGATCCACTCTCCATCTCCGGATGAAACAAATGACGGCAAGGCCGAGTTGGGCGAGAGTTGCGCGCCGGCTAGATTCAGGCGGGTGATTCCGTGGCCATTCTGTATGTAGTACTATTAAATATTCTGTGGCGAGACGACAGCGGGGACGGTGAGGGTTGCGGGGAAACTAAACACGCGCGTAGCACGGAACATACTGGCCCAAAAATCAGCGTGTCTATAGATAGAGATATATGACAGAATAGAGGATGAGGGAACCATGATACCTGACAGTTATTTTGTGTCAAATCGAACTTAGTCATACGAAAGGATGAAAAAGTTTAATGTCATTTACGTCACCCTTGGCCGTAAAGTGGTATTTTCTGCCCGCTACGCGGTGAGAAAATCTCGCTTCTTGGCCAAGGCAAGACGTAAAACTTTTGACAAACCACGGGCGGTAATTCGTAAAGCCCCAGACTCACTTCACCACCACAATTCACCACCCTTGGTCTGTAATGTACTATTATGATGAGTCCCCTGGCCGCCATTCCGTTATGCAGAGTTTCTCGGGCGTGCACTTGTTTAAGCTGTTTATGACGTCATCAATGTCACGTGCTCCCTGCTGCCCGACCGTCTCTTACCCCCAGGGAGGGTCCGGCACGAACTTGACGACCTATTCGCTGTGTGCAAATATAGTGGTGAAGACGAAAACCATCACAGCGCGTGACATAGCCAAATATGAAAACTCTGGCGGACACCAGTGAAGTGAACTGTGACTGTTGCGTATTTATTTGCATTGCATTAAGTACATCTGGAGCGAGTAATGTCATCCGAGGCTTCTTTTGTCATTGTCTCTCGTTATGAAGTTAGATAGAGACATACAGTCAGCAGCAGAAGTAGATAAGCTGTCCAGGTGTTCAAAATGACCGACACACGCCCTTAACGTCTTAAGAATAAAGTCGTGTGTAGGTCATTTTTAACACCTGGACAGCTTATCTACTTCTGCTGCTGACTGTACAAGCCTTTTCACCCCAAATTTTCGTCACAGTGTTAATTCACTTATTAGATGGTCCATAGTCCGTCGACCAAAGAGTATAGTTGCATATTGCATCCGCTAGTTGGCGCTGTTGTCGTGCACACTGCCAATGGCAATGACATCGGCGTGACGGCCGGCAGTGGGGCGAGTGCTATGGAGTGTGGAATGTGTCTTGGTAAGGAGCGCAATCTTATATGGCGAAACAGTTGAGAACGCGTCCAGCGGATTTGATAAGCAACAAAACAAAACACACTCTCCTCACAACCGTTTTCGCCTCAGCAGCGCCATCTGAAGGCGCTACTGCAGACAATCCGCCTAGGTGGCTTGACTGGAGTGGCGACCGCAGCGCCCCCAACCTACCCGATTTGGTGTCCACTTTTGGAACTATAAAGATTGCGCTCCTTTACTTCAACCCTCCATAGCGAGTACCTTGAGCGTGAACACGGTGTAAGCGGGCGGCATGGTGTGGTAGCGGCACGCGGCGGAGGGCAGCGGCAGCTTGGGGACGGGCTCGCGGCATGGGGACAGCCCGCGAGCGTCCCCACACGGAGCGAACAGGACCTGCGAATACACATCATATGTGCTTCACTGCATGCTATGCTATGATACTCATTTTCAGGAGTGCTTCCACTATGGGGTCATTGCTTCATCCATACTAATATTATAAAGTGAAAGTGTGTTAGTTTATTTGTTTGTTTGTCCTACCTTCACGTCGCAACGACGGGACCGATTTGGACATAGGATACTTTTTATCCCGATATTTCCACGGGAATGGGTTTTTCAATACTTCTATAACTATAACCTATCTATATGTATATTATCATCGGGTACGCAAATTCTAAGACGTAAAATACGTATACAAACGTCAGTTGGACTTGTGTGAGATTGTGCCATCATTTTGTATGAGGGCAGGGAATGTGTTAATAATCTAAATATATAAAACTCAAAGGCGACTGACTGACTGACTGACTGACTGATATAGTGATCTATCAACGCACAGCCCAAACCACTGGACGGATCGGGCTGAAATTTGGCATGCAGGTAGATGTTATGACGTAGGCATCCGCTAAGGAAGGATTTTGCAAAATTCCCACGGGAACGGGAAAAATAGGCATTTTACTTTTTAATATTTCTGCGCATACGAAGTTGCGGGGAAAAGCTAGTGTAAAGTGTAACATAAAATGGGGTTGTTTGAACTTTTGTAACTTTTGACTAACCTTACGTAGGAGCTACGATTCTTAGATTAAAATGAAGGTAATGCTTTCTAATTATAATAAAAAATAAAATTACACAGGTTAACAACCGAGATTTCTAAAAATAAAAAATACTTTTTTAATTTTTTGTTTTGTTCATTATTTTTTACTAATTTATTCCCACATTTCTGTACAATTTTTATCGTAGTATTATTACCCACTTTTCTAGCTACCAAACGAGAGAATGAAAGAACGAGACCTAGCTCTTTCCAGTAAGATAGTTTTCATGTCCGATATGATGAATCACCACGTGCAACCGTGCTTAGGCAATCTAAATATGTATATAAAACTCAAAGGTGACTGACTGACATAGTGATCTATCAACGCACAGCCCAAACCACTGGACGGATCGGGCTGAAATTTGGCCTGCAGGTAGATGTTATGACGTAGGCATCCGCTAAGAAAGAATTTTGCAAAATTCCCACGGGAACGGGAAAAATCGGGATTTTACTTTTTAATATTTCTGCGCATACGAAGTTGCGGGGAAAAGCTCGTTAAAAAATAAAAATGGCCGCCATTCGGTACTGGTTGAAAAAGGTAATATTTGTCGATAAAATTGATCGTACTTACGCATCCTTATAATCTCCGACACTGATGAGTCATACCAAATTTCGTTGCAATCCGTCCAGTAGTTTTCGAGTTAAATCCGGACATGCATACTGTATTTTTTTCTAAAAATCATTTTTCCAGGTTTAGTATCGTTTATATAGTCCCCTCGACTTGATAGTTTCTTTTAATTTTCAAGTAACAGACGCTACTTCTTCTACAGACTTATTATTAGTATAGATAATGAGTGTTGTCTGACCTGGTTATTATTGGAAGCC
>CAXARK010000370.1:0-14963 GCA_963971205.1 Aethes cnicana
TTTTGTTGTTTACACGAAGTCACACTGACATAATGACTACTCTTTTGTTTGCCACAGCTCAGCTGTGGCAAACACAAAAAAGCTGGTACGCCGATAAGGACAAAAAATCTATTACTTCTCTCATCTTTCACATTAAGAAATGTATAAATGCATCCCGCTCGCACGCTGTCAGATTCAACATGCCATCCCCTTGCTCGCTAGGGACCGCTTTAGTACTTTTATGAATAGTGCTGTTTAAGCCTTGTTGGAGAGTTTTGACACACTCGTCCCACCTGTCATAATCCGTATCGGCACCGGCCGCTTTCAACGATTCTAAAATGGTTTTGTTGAATCTTTCCACTTGCCCGTTCGCGCGTGGCATGCCTGTGGCAACAACATGCAATTTAATGTTTTTATTTTGACAGTACTGATCGAATTGTTTTGATGTAAAACTAGTTCCTGCGTCGGAGATTAATCGTTTTGGATTGCCAAACGTTTTGAAAATAGATTCCAACTCCTTGATAACGCCTGACGTATTTGTTTTACGTACTGCCGAGATGAAAACAAATTTTGTAAAAGCATCTACCATAACAAGAAGATACTTATTTTTCCTTTTCGTTGTGACGAATGGGCCTAAATGGTCTAGGTGTAAAGTATGCCAAGGCTGAGCATATTTAGGAATAGGATACAGTTCGCCTTCTTTACGCCCACCCTTGTTTTTGTAATAAATACAATTCAGACAGTTTTTTATGTACTTTTTAATAACATGACGCATACGAGGGAACCAATACTGACTACTTATCCTCTCAACAGTTTTGTCTACAGAAAAATGACCAAGGTCATCATGGTTGCACTTTATTATCTGCCATATGCACTTCTTTGGTACAACCCAACGTCTGCCCTTGGTAGTTCTTCTATAGACCTTACCGCCTAACAGTTCATAATCATTATACACATCTTTATGCGCGTCGGCCTCACCTGACGCTAGTATATTCCTTAAACGAACTATCTCTGGGTCCTGTACTTGCACTGATAGCAACCAATCTGACTCGGTGATGGACATGATAATTTCACTTTCAGATCTTTGACCAGATGACACAGGGTTTCTACTTAATGCATCAACATGTGCCATGCGAGTGCCCTCTCTGTGTAAGATCTCAAAGTCAAATTCCTGCATAGCGAGGACCCAACGAGCTATCCGTGGAATAATTTCTTTTTTGGTCATTGCATACCTGACGGCATTACAGTCTGTGATGATCTTAAAAGGCCTTCCCAATAAGTATAACCTAAACCTTTGGATTGCACAGATTATAGCTAGAAGCTCCAATTCAAAGGAATGATACTTCTTTTCATGCTCAGTTGTTTGCCTACTGTAGTAATGTACTGGCTTTTCACCATCATCACTAGCCTGCATAAGTATCCCAGCCACACCTTCTCGACTTGCATCTGTATAAAGAACCTTATCTTTGTTTGGATCAAAAATGGTTAGAACACTATCTGATGTTAATTTGCTTTTTAAATTTTGAAAAGCCTGTTCCTCAGTGTTAGTCCATCTCCAGGGAACATCCTTTTTTAAAAGTTTTGTAAGAGGTGCTGACAACATTGCACAGTTCTTTATGAATTTTCTAAAATAACTGATCAGCCCAAGGAATTGCCTCAGCTGATGAACGGTTTGAGGAACAGGGAATTCATGCACAGCGTCTAATTTGGCATCATTTGGCATTATGCAGTCCTGTTTCACCTTGAATCCCAAAAAATCAATTTCAGTTTTTAAGAAATGACATTTCTTGAGATTCAGGGTTAAACCATTCTCTCTAAATAATTGCAAGACTTGTTGCAATAATTGCAAATTCTCATCTATAGTCTCTGTAGCTAGATAGACATCATCTAGATATACAATGACATTATTAAAGCGTAAGTTGCCTAACACTTTATTTATCATGTGCTGAAAGCAAGATGGAGCATTTACTAAACCGAACGGCATTCGCAAAAACTCATAGTGGCCATCTTCGGTTATGAAAGCAGTCTTTGCTATGGATTCTTCACTTAATTTTATTTGATAGTAGCCACATTTGAGATCCAAACAAGTAAAATACTTGAAACCTTGAAGTCGGTCAACAAGGTCTTCTATGCGCGGCATAGGATATTTATCTTTTATTGTTATCTTATTTAACGCCCTATAGTCAACGCATAATCGTTTTTCGCCATTCTTTTTATCAACCAACAATGCGGGGCTTGCATATGGGGAAGTACTCTCACGTACAATATCGTTTTCTAGTAATTCATTTACCATTTCGCGGATTATAGCCCTATTTGCCGGCGAGGACCTAAACGGCCTACTGTGAACCGCCTGCGTACTATCCAAATTAATGACCATTTCCTGACAATTAGCTTTACCTAGTTCTTTAATGTTCGAGGCCACACAATCACTATATTCCCTGAACAAGGTGACAAGTTCTGCAAGATGAGTTTCCGTATTTAACTGCATATCTGTGACGTTGCTACAAAATTCATCAAACGATTTCGCGTAATCAAACCGGAGAATATCACCTACACGAGTGTACATTAAATCCAAGGGGATGGCATGTTGAATCTGACAGCGTGCGAGCGGGATGCATTTATACATTTCTTAATGTGAAAGATGAGAGAAGTAATAGATTTTTTGTCCTTATCGGCGTACCAGCTTTTTTGTGTTTGCCACAGCTGAGCTGTGGCAAACAAAAGAGTAGTCATTATGTCAGTGTGACTTCGTGTAAACAACAAAATTATTTGATATAAGAGAAATATTACAGATATTTTATGATAGTGCACTGTTCTTACTAATATACGTTTGCCCCTATAAGATAGCGATTATAATTCGCTCGACCATCAGGTATAAAAGACGTACCCAGCAAAATTATGAAAACATAACCTTTCGTGCGTAAGTATTTCATTTTGGCCATTTAAACTCATCTTGTTCGGTATGATAGCGTTACGTAAGTTATATTTAGCTCATGTTCTATTAAATTGATCAACTATCTTTGAATAATAACATAAATGAATCATTTTCAAAATACCGATGTTTTTAATATTATCCGCTCAAATTACGATGTTGCTTACTATGTATGCCACCATGAGTCAAGCTGTATTTTTAATTTAGCCACGGTTCGGGATACCAGCCATGAAATATAAGAGTGCCCACCAGATACCCAATATCTGGGGAAAAGCTATGCTGCAAAAATAAAATAAATAAACTCAGGATAATAATATGAATGTGTAAGTCACTGTGTTAGTAACGCTTTCACACGAAGTAGTAACTAGTAATGAGAAATAATGATGATCAACTGAGAGATTTTTTACCGACTTCACTAAGGAGAAACGTCAACATTCGACGGGATCTTTTTTGGATTTATGTATACCGAAAATAAATGAGTAAACATATACTTGCATTTTCATTTCTTCTGTAGTAGGTACCTGGTATCTACCTAGCTAGAAATACAGGGAGTCCATTTTGGTGGACTAATCTGGGAATCTCTCAAAACATGGAAAAACCTGTAATAAAAACTACATGTCTTTATAACAGGTCTTTCCGTGTTAGGAGCCACTCTAGTAAATATCTTCTGTATATATAAAAGCCATGTAGATGGCTGAAATTTGGTAAGCAACCTACATTTACCACTATTGTTTCTCTAAATCTTAACCGTCAGTCAAAGTCGCGTGTGATAGCTAGTTATTGGAGTGGGGTAATTTTTTACCCACCTTGCCACCCCATGTACTTGACGCACACATGCACATTTTATATGCCTATCCCTTACCGGGGTTCGCTATATAGCGCATCTAGGAGATACTTAATCTAAGATTAAATCGGGTCTTTCTGTGACGTTTCTTCCGATGAGTATGTCACAACCTGTCAAATCATCAATTGCATAGAAATCAACGTTCGAAAGATAAGTATCGTCCAGTTTTAAATTCACAGATACTTTACGAGTAGCAGTTTTAATGTTCGATTTCGAAAAACCTTGTAATACGATCGGCGTTGATAATAATTCCGTGTTAAGCGAGAATTGATTAATTAACTTGTCAGATATCAACGAACAACTACTGCCCGTGTCTATGAAAGCCTCGTGCGAATAATTGTTCAAGCCGATTGTTTTCATAAATTTATTGCGAGTATTTGTTGCCGCTACAAGTTTGACTTCTTGAGTTTCAGATTTTACTTGATTCTTTTTATGAAAACACACGGCTTCGCTGTGTCCCCTTCTACCACAGAAGGCGCATTTGTTAGTATCACATTGGCTACGTTTGTGATTTCCACCGCAGGTGTAACATTTAATTAGTTTGCGATTATTTGCTGCGCCAGGGGTGGACTCCTGGGCGGTACGCAGCGTCGGGACGAAGGTCGGGCCTGCCGAAGCTGTACTTGTAGTCGGTTGTGTTACTGAATTGACTGTGGTTTGATTTTGATTGGTACTTTTGGACTGAGTATTATCGCGAATATTGTTTGTGGGTCTGCGTGATTTATATGTACGACTATGCAAAAAGCTAGCAAAACTGTCACAAGTCTCAAAATTACTGGCGTCGATTGAGAGGCTTATACTGCCGTCCGCTAAGTTACCTACAATTATCGAGATAATGTCTTGTTCCGTGAAATTTAGCGTTAACCGGTCTATTTTACATTTCTGCTCAAAATAAAACTCGTACAATGATTGATTTTCTACTGGACGTTTATCGATAATTTCCTTCAGTAATTCGAACATGTTGCGACGGATCTGGAAGCTTGCAAATAATCTAGCTTTCCAATCGGACCACTTCCACGATGGCCACAGCATGTCAGTACGTAGTAAAGAATCGTACCATAATTTAGCTGACCCTTTGAGCTTGTTTAGAGCCTGGAATCTAATGATCTCATCTGACCATTTAAATGTTTCAGCATAGCACTCGATCACATTTAACCATGCATTAATGTTATCTTTCAGGGGGTCGAACTCTGGAATGATGTTGTTTAGAGTATAGGCATTGTTACTCACAGTTCCAGTCTCAGCTACCGATACCTTTCGCTTTCTTTTCGGTGGAGGTGACGGAGTCCTGGCTTCCGAGCTGCTCCCGCTGCTGCTACTGCTGGAAGGGGATCGAGCCCGGGTGTGCTTACGTTTTTTGTGTCTACTACGTCTACCCATGTCGCGTGGGTGCCACTTCTGATATTAACTAAACTACAAATTAGAGTAGACTTTCAATAAAAACTGAGATTAATTAATTTAATAATAAACAAAACACTGAATAATCGAGACGACGGCCTGTCTTTTCTTCCTCTATTTTTCAAGTGCCGCGCAATGCGCGCGCAGAACGAGAGCAGATCATTCCCGCGCTTTTTCGCTGTCACATCCACCGTGCACCAGTGTTGCCAACAATATTAAAATACGGAAACGTCTGTTTTAAGTAACAATTTAGGTGTCAAAAAAACTGCATTGTCAGATTACCATCATGCCTCATTTGTATGTACACAGATGTGGCAACAACACTTGCATCCCTCCCGGCCTGCTCTGCGACGGCTTCAAGGACTGCGCCGACGGCAGCGACGAGAACCCGCACGTTTGTACGTATCTCAATATTCTCGAGTACAGCACGACACAACTTAGAAGGCGCGCGGCAAAGCACTTGAACCGTTGATGTTAGAGCCTATTTTTGCTTAATCCACGCGCCTTCTAAGTTGTGTAAACCTGTACAAGTGAAAGAAAAACAATACAATTTTCAAGTATGAAATGAAATGTCCTTTAGAAGTCGCATCCAACATATCGTTTCCCTGAATATTTATTTATTATTTTTTTATTTTTTATTGATGGCTTCTGTCCCATTATTCTTTTTTACCTGCTTGACCTTTCTTTTATGTGCATGACGTTATAAATAAATAGTTTCATTCTTTCCTTCTTTCCAGTGTAACATATACACTAGCTTCTCCCTGCAACTTCGTCCACTTATGCAAATTTTCAACCCCCTTTTTACTCGCTATTGAGGCTGGATATTCCTCTAATCCTTTCTTAGCAGATGTCTACGTCATAATAGCTATTAGTGTGCCAAATCGTATTCCGATCCGTCCAGTTGTTTGAGCTGTGCGTTAATAGATCAGTCAGTCAGTCACTTTATTTAAATTTGGGTATCTTTCACCACGTATATGTTTTACTCAATCCATTATTTCCTTGTTCGACCTGTAACCCTATATGCCAGACATTTCTCTTGTCCCAATAAATATCACATCGTACCAACTGCAGTCTTGTCAAAAGTGTAACATCTTCCGTCCTTGTCCTTCGCAGGCAATCACCGCTCATCGGAGTCACTGTGTGAAGAGGACGAAGACATGTGTGGCGACGGGCGTTGCGTGCCTATTGGCGCGTCTTGTGACGGTCAGTACTTGATGATCAAATCTGTGTTATACATGAGAGTATGGAGTGTGGAATGTGTCTCGGTAAGGAGCGCAATCTTATATGGCGAAAAAGTTGAAATCGTGTCCAGCGGATTTGATAAGCAACAAAACAAAACACACTCTCCTCACAACCGTGTTCGCTGCGTTTTCGCCTCAGCAGCGCCATCTGATGGCGCTACTGCAGACTATCTGCCTAGATGGCTTGACTGGAGTGGCGACCGCAGCGTCCCCAACCTACCCAATTTGGTGTCCACCTTTGGAACCATATAGATTGCGCTCCTTTACTTCAACCCTCCATACATGAGAGGTACCATCCAGTCCATAGAGGTAAAATCCTTAAAACGCTTGGTTGTCTTGAACCAATGCCAGTTTGATACTACTAATAAAACCTGAGCTGAGAAGTTAACCGATTTAGTTACGTATCTCAGATTTTGTAACTTTTGATACTGATATTTTACATAGACATAACTATTTATCTCACTTCTTTAACTCACTTAGGTTTTGTTTTTAATTTTACACTAAGCAAGGGTTATCTTTATAATGTATGCTGTGTTTGCCTGTAATTGGGTGGATACTCTTGATCTTATCGTACTATGTATTCCATATATTGTATGTGCTATGGTATAGGGATGACGACAAGTTTTTTTTCCTTAGTCTATCAGGAAGATTATTGAAAAGTATTGGACACGCATTTTTTCTTTTTTCACGTAATCAAACTTATACGGAGATATATTGAGTTGAAATGTCGCGTGACGTCACGGTTAGGAACGATTTATACCTAACGGTGACGTAGTTAGCCCCCACTCTCCAACTTTAATGCGTTTTAACTTAGTCATTCTTTATTAGTTTGATAAAACAAAAAATACGTGTCTAATATTTTTTTATTACCTGACTGACGGACTAGTTAGAATTTCGATTTCTTCACCCTGTCGTCATCCCTATTGTACCTGATGGCAAACCATAATAAATAAATAAACCCGATGGCATCTTGGTGCAACTGGGTCTTATGGCTATTGCAACGTGTAAGAATAAAACGTTCCCGGATAGAATCTAAAAGATAAACCATGTTATTTGGGAGTACGAAATGTATCCCTGACGAGTTCTTGCTTTCGTGTACAAATTGCACCCGATTTTTTAAATTGTCTTCATTATTTCCGAAATTATTTGTTCCGAAGGCATGTTGTGTTCACTATTTGTTGAGAGGTTTTACTCCAAGAGTTGGCAACGTCGCAAATAGCTGTCAAATATTTCGTTGTTTTCATTAATTTCTGAATATTACTGAATGAAAATATGAATTATCGCTCCATGGTTGAATAAAACATTAAGTATGGATTGCAACGATTATCAATTTTGGGGATTATGGAAGTACTATCTTTTAAAACTTTCCATCGATTTTCCATGCATTTTAATGTAATCTTATCATTTGAATGCCTATCCAACAAATATAAAACGAGACGCGTCATTCAACCATAGAATGATAACTTCTTTTTTAATACAGTAATATTGAGAAATTAATAAAACAGCGAACCATTTGACAGCTATATGCGACGTTGCCAACTTTAGGGATAAACCCTCTTAAGTTTATAGTGTCTTAAGTGCAACATTCAGTTTGTGAACCTTTAATAAAAAAAAAATATCTCTCATTTATTTTCTTAGTGTTAGTTTCTTATGTGTTATTAAATGAATGTTAAATGTTTCTTTTTTTTTCAGATAACGAGGGCCCTTGTACCTGGCAGTCTTGTTCCCAACTGTGCATACCAAAACACGCGCACAACTACACTTGCAAGTAAGTCATACAGACGTGATAAGTACTATGTTTGGTTCACACTTTGAATTAAGTATGATACAATTTTTTTTTTAGATGCATCGAAGGATACAAGCACCGCCAGTTGCCTGACAATACGTGGACCTGCGAAGCTATTGGTAAGGATTTTATAAATATCAAAATTGCTGGACATTACTTCGGTACTTATTACATTCGGTGCGCAGAAGTTAAAAGGTCTCATCGGCAGAGGGGCGCGGGACGCAGCGGGCGCTTTGTCGTCCGCGCACGCCCTGGCCCTTCAGTCGTAAACATGCGCAGAAATCCCCTCTACTTTCGCTCTCCGCTCAAGATCCGTGCCCGGGGCCTGTACTCAACACATGTCCACTTCTACCACTCGGCAGACACGGCCTATAAAAGCACGATTTCGCACATAAATCGAATAAAGTGTCAATGTTTGCGTGCGAGGACGTCTGTACACTTGTAAATGTGTGTGTACCAATACGCGGGCCAACGATTCACTTCACCATCTCCGTATGAAACAAATGACGGTAAGGCGAGTTGGGCGCGAGTTGTGCGCGGGCTAGACTCAGGCGGGTGATTCCGTGGCCATTCTGTACGTATTACTATTAAATATTCTGTGCCTCTACTATATTTCTGTTGCTAACTGTACTGTATAATGTTGTTCAGGTGACAAAGCTCAAGTGATCGTGGCGGTGAACGGATCTCTGCGAGCGTGGGAGCTTACGAAGAGAGAAAAGGACGCAAGAGTTTTACACGACCTTGAAGATGACAGGTATTATAAGTGCTTGCTTTTGTAGCTTGATGGTGTAACCTTAGGTCCAGTTCCTACATCCACTAAACGCCTCGTTTTGGCTACGCATGGTTAAAATTTGAAGGATTCTCTATGTTGAAAATGTTCTGTATCTTATGTTCGCAGATTCTCAAATCGAGACGGTTTTTAGATATAGGAACCCGGCGTTAAAGTACTGGTGCTCAAAGCAAAGTAACCGTTAATAATAATAGTACATTACAGACCTAGGGCAGTGAATTCGTTAATGTCCCAGATCGCAGGTGTTTGTGACCCGAACCGAAGGTGAGGGCCATAAATATGCGATCTGGGGCTTTACGAATTACCGCCCACACTTTACGGCCATGGGTGACGTAATAGTACATTACAAACCTAGGGCGTTGACTTCGTTTATGTCCTAGACCGCAGGTGTTGTATGATCGCAGGTATAAATATGCGATCTGGGGCGCTACGAATTACCGCCCATGGTTTCTCTAAAGTTTTACGTCTTGCCTTTGCCAGTAAGTGAGATTTTCTCCCCGCGTTATATTTTTACTCGATTCCAAAAGCACAGAACAGCAACAGTGCTTGGGGCCTGTCGAGCTAAGATATACTCTCCCTGTTACCTATTTTCTCTTGCTATTTCTTATTGAAGCGTAATTTATATTCTGCCATGTGATTGAATATGGCCACGTTTTTGAGTTTAATGTTCTGCGAATGTCTTCCAGCGCGGAGATAACTTCGATCGCAGTGGCGTTGGTAGACAACGCGTGGCAAGTCTGGTGGGCGGACTCCGCGGGCCGGCTGTCGGCCGTGGACGCCACGGGAGCCCTGCAGGCCGAGCCCGCCGCGCCGTCACCCGCTCGCCTCTTAGTACGTATAGAAAAACCGGCGAAATAAAAACGGAAAATATCTTTTTTTATTATTTTTTGTCATAGCGGCAACAAAAATACACAATCTGATTTTTTTTTTACCGTCTAAGTATCATGGTTCGTGAGATACAGCCTGGTGAAGTGGTGACAGACAAATATGGCGAAAGATCACGTATTTACATAATACCTAGTTAATGGCACAATTTGTACAATTATTGAGTGTGATATTGAAAGTTTTTGCGGGTAAATTAATTGTTTTGCTGACTGAATTATTAATCTCACATATCTGTGAAGATTGAGTCACTGGAAAAGAGAAAAGCACTAGTTCGCAAAAAAACAACTTTGCGCACGATAAACAGCTACGTAAAGTAACACTTTTTGAGCAACTGTATTAAAAAAGCCTATTCCCTTCACGAGAGGGATTTGGGTTACACTTTCCACGAGAGTCAACACACAAATTTCAATTAAGGTGGGTGGACCATGGAAGGGAAGGCCATGCTCCTTCGAAGGCCAATCATTAAAATTTCGTAGTTATTGCCATGTGATGACAAATTCCTTCTATTAACACAAACACCCATCGAACTGGAAACCACAGACGCGGCGGCGAATCGCTCGCGCTAATATTTTGGCAGTACAGTCCCTTGCTTTATTGATATCGGGAATCGACGACGTTAAAATAAGGTGGGTGTACCATGGAAGGCCACTCTAACAAATAAACAGTTATTATTTGTTTATTTACTGGATAAATGAAACAAACAAATATTTAAGTAATACTTTGTTTTTTTATGTAACATATAAACTACTTTTTTTATTGTAGATTTAAGCGCTATTTATTAACTTTTAGTGTTAAATGACTGATTTATTATAATGGCCTTCTAAAGAGCCCTGTTCCTAGCAAGGCCATTTGGAAGAGTTCAATGAAACTGAAGTTTAATCAATATTGATTAAATCTGCAATTCAAAAAAGTGGTTTATATGTTACGTAATAAAACAAAGTATTACTTAAATATTTGTTAGTTTCATTTATCCAGGAAATAAACGAATGATAACTGTTTATTTGTTAGAGTGGCCTTCCATGGTACACCTACCTTACTTAATTACAAACATATCGGCTGTGAACAGCTTTGGTTGACATTTGTAGTTCCCATGAATTTTCAGACAATGCAATATACATCGAAAGATAAAATCGCGGCAGTTAGCCGTGACAGAATGTTGCTTTGTAAGCAGATTTCACGCTTATTGTGGAGAAGAAAAATGTTACCATTTATAAAGGTTCTCAATAAAATGATATTAAGATGTTTTCTTACTTCGGGTTATACATGGTGGGTCAGATCATATAGCAAATAATTAACCCACAGTATCGGCTATCGATTCTAAGTTTATTGTAGAGGTCTTTAATTTATTTTGAGTTGGTAAAAAAAAATTGTATATTGGTTGTGTGAGCGACGCCTGAATACCATACAAAATGTTTTACATCACCCTTGGCCGTAAAGTGAGATTTTCTGCCCGCTACGCGGAGAGAAAATCTCACTTCTTGGCCAAGGCAAGACGTAAAACTTTTGACAAACCACGGGCGGTAATTCGTAAAGCCCCAGATCACATATTTATGGCCCTCACCTTCGGTTCGGGCCACAGAAACCTGCGATCTGGGACATTTACGAATTCACCACCCTAGGTCTGTAATGTACTATTATTTACCAACTCTAAAAAAATTAAAGACCTCTACAATATATCTAGAATCGATAGCCGATACTGTGGGTTAATTATTTGCTATAGGATCTGACCCACCATGTATAAAATAATTGAAATGTTTCAACTGAACAGTGTTTTTAAAACGGTCCTTATTGCGCACAGTTGCAACACCCGGGCATAATCCGCGGCGTCGCGTTCGACTGGGTGTCTCGCCGGCTGTACTTCACGGCGGCGGCGCGGGACGAGGCGGACGGCGAGGGGGAGGTGTGCGTGTGCGCGCCGGACGGCCGCCGCCGCGCCACGCTGCTGAAACGCCGCGGCTCCGAGCCGGACGATATATTAGTGCACAATGCTAGCAGGTCAGTGGGATAGGGGAATAGTTGTTTATGATACAAGTGCGGAAAGTATGGAATTACCTATTCGCACGAGTGTATTACAACGTTTTACAATGCATCATGCGACACATAAAGTATATATTTAAGAAGTAAAAGTTTTACTTATTAAGGCTTTAATAATTTTAAAACACCAAAAAAATAAAAATAGAAATATAACTTTGTAATTTTATTGTTCAGATCACTTTAGTTTAGACGCTACAGACATTTCACTTTTCCGCACACCGCAGCGTGCGGGAAAGTAGTTCCTATTTTCATTCCCGCACAGTATGCACAAACGTGCAGGAAAGTAAAACTTTCTGCGATAATGTTCATCAACATACTGAGCATATGCATTGTAATAGTACATTACTACAGAGGTCGGGAAGGAGGATGTTGCAGGCCGAGTATTATACATGGTGGGTCAGAAAATATGGCAAATAATTAACCCACAGTATCGGCTATCGATTCTAAGTATATTGTATAGGTCTTTAATTTTTTTTGAGTTGGTAAAAAAAAATATTTTGTATAAGATTCAGGCGTCGCTCACACAACCAATCCCATATACAATTTTATTTTATTACGAGGCCGACAACTTCCGTTCCCCGCCGTTGTATGTACTCGTATAGTGCTTTTATCAAACATGCAATGAAATAAATAAATAAATTTTTTATAGCTGTATTGGCAGAATGTCATAGCGAACCATAGTATAAATATTGCTTGTAGCTTTTTTTAAATGGCGGAATGCCAAGATGCTGTGTCACAAATATATGAAATAAAAAATTAACAAAAAGTGAGTTGCCGGCCTTGGCCTCCAACGTTTGTATGAAATCTCATTATAGACCAATTGTCTAGCCGCGCCTGTAACGTGATACTTCCCAGGCTAATAAGAAGAACATAATACCAACATTTCATTGCATGTTTGAGAAAAGTTAAATAATAGTGTGCTCAAAGTCACCGAGTGGTGCCTCTGATAATACCGTCGATTCCGAGTTATGCTTTGAGTTATGCGCTGCTGGCACGCCGTACGGAAGCAACATTATCCGCCGCACTTTTAGCTAACAACGGTCGTTGAACTTTTAACGTACAGTTACTACTACAGCCTATTTGCGTCCCACTGCTGGGCACTGGCCTTCTCTCATCACGAGAGGGTTTGGGCTATAATCCCCACGCGGGCCCAGTGCGGATTGGGGACTTCACACACATATTTGTATTACTTCGCAGATGCGTGCAGGTTTCCTCACGATGTTTTCCTTCACCGAAAAGCACAGTGGTTAATTCAAAGGTACAGTTAACAGGAAGCAATTAAAAAAAATCAAAATTCAATCATTTATTGAGCAAATTGGCCACATAGGGCACTTTTACAGGTCAAAAAAAGAATTTACTAAGCCGGACCGTTTTCTTCATTATTCAATAGCCGACCTTCAAAAATAAGACATAAGTAATCCATGGTATTTGAAATAATATAGAAAATAATCAAAGAACGGACCCCTCTCCAGGCGAGCTAGCTAGCTTCTTGGCCGTTTTTTATTAATATCTTAATTAACTTACGTATAATAATATAATCTTAATTTAAAACATACATACTTCTGTGTCTTACTAATATAATAAAGCTGAAAGTTTGTTTGGACGTTTGGATATTTGTTACTCAATTACGCTAAAACGGTCCAACCAATTTGCATGAAATTTGGCAAGCAGATAGTTTTTAACCTGGAATAACACATAAGCTACTTTTACCATGATATTTAGTATTTATAAGTAATTATTTTCTATTTTATCGTGATTTGGCGGCATAGATGGCGCCACGGTGTCGTAGTCTAAGTCGATCTGTCAAGCTGAGTGACCATTGGACCTTTACGATTTTTTAGCTTGTAATGCTCTATGGAGTGTGGAATGTGTCTTGGTAAGGAGCGCAATCTTATATGGCGAAACAGTTGAAAACGTGTCCAGCGGATTTGATAAGCAACAAAACAAAACACACTCCCTTCACAACCGTTTTCGCCTCAGCAGCGCCATCTGAAGGCGCTACTGCAGACTATCCGCCTACGTGGATTGACACTTCTGGCGACCGCAGCGTCCCTAACCTACCCGATTTCGTGTCCACCTTTGGAACTTAAAGATTGCTTACTTAAAGACATCCTCCATAGCACTAACTATTGAAAGCGTGACAGCGTGTGTATACACATTTTGGTCTAATTTAGAGGGCAAGTTCAGTAAGTCTTTGCAGACGAAGTCGCGGATAAAATCTCGTTAATTATAATTGTCAACAGGCAACTGATCTGGTCGGACCGCGGCTCGTCCCCCGGCGTCCTAATCTCTGGCCTCGACGGCGCCGACGCGCGGTACCTAGTACGCCGGAACGTGCGTCGTGTTACCGCTCTAGCGTTATCCACGGACAGACTGTACTTCGTCGACGCCTACTATGATACGCTGGAGAGCGTGAAGATGGACGGCAGCGGGAGGATTATACTGGCCACGTTTGAGAGGAGGCCGCTGGGAGCGCCTCTTGTACCGCGTTTGGTCACTGGTGAGTGATGATAGACAAATATGTATCCATATTAATATTATAAATGCGAAAGTAACTCTGTCTGTCACCTCTTCACGCTTCAACCGCTGGACCGATTGAGATGAAATTTGGCATGGAGATAGTTGGGGTCCCGGGAAAGGACATAGGCTACTTTTTATCCCGGAAAAACGATAACCGAATTCCATGCGGGCGAAGTCGCGACCAGAAGTTAGTATTATTATACATGACAAGGGGGCATTTTTTTTTAAAAGGACACTAAAATAATGCTATTGTTAGTGCATTTAGAATATTTTTTGTGTTTTTAAAGGAATTCTAAGTGTAGCTGTAGTTTTTTTTTTTACTTTTTATTATTGTTTGAGTGGCTACTAAGGCCGGCTGTATATTATAAGAAATTTCTGTCAGAAATTCAGAATGTGCGGGGTCTAATATAAAATGTGATCCGAGTGCCTTTCGGCGTGCATCAGAATTTTTCTAACAGAAAATTTCAAGTAATTTTCGGCCGGTTTTCATGTCTTCTGTGTCCTCACAGCCTCCAACTCAACGTACACGCCGTACTCGATCCCGGCGACGTCGT
>CAXARK010000371.1:0-35135 GCA_963971205.1 Aethes cnicana
TGTTTGTTTCGTGGTTTCGTAGAACCATATCATAGTGACTTCTCCATATTATTGTTGCTTAAGGTGATAACTCACGGTTTTATGTAGCCTCTACGATAATAGATGGCGCGGGTGGTAGATATTGTAATTTTCAGGATTTACGCAAAATTCCAAGCCCAAAGGTACACTTTGATGGACTATGCGATTGAAGGGATATATTATACATCTCAATTTCACATAATTATCCGTACATCACCTTTCATTTAGGAAAAAAGGCGACAAGTCTGCCGAGAATGAACTCACGCACACATACTGAGGTAGTGAAACGTAGTGGAAACCAAGGCTTAATTTCGCCGAGAATCACAGAGCTTCTGTGGCGCTGTGGTTTTTGTGATTTCTTTTTATGAAGTATAAATCGTGGAAGTCGTGGGTTCGATCCTCACTTTTTCAACTTTTTGTATTTTTTTTTTCGTTTTTCTATAATAAATATTTGTAAAGGGGAAAAATAAAACTAGTGAAACTTTTGATATATTTTACTTGACATTATAGAAATATTTTTAATCTAGATATGATTATTTATTTCTACTACTATTTTTAATCAAAGGATAAAAATCCGTGTGGATTTCGTTACATTATCCTCCTCCTCCGGCACATACTTCTTGTGGCGGTCTTCCATGTGCAGCGATCTTCGCCCTGGTGCATCGCCGCATTTACCGGCGGCACCTGTTCGGCCTCCTCTCTCTGGGTCTTTTCCCTTCAGCATTTAGTCTCTCCAACTTGTCGGATTTCCACGAGTTATGTGACTGAAGGTAAGCCTAGTGGTTCGACCCACCGCCTTTCATGCAGAGGGTCGGGGGTTCGATTTCGGCTCGCACCTGTAAGTTTACTTATGTGCGAAATTCAATTTGAATTTACCACTGAGCTATTCGGTCAAGGAAAACATCGTGAGGAAACCTGCACACATCTGCGAAGTAATTCAAAGATGTGTGTGAAGTCCCCAATCCGCACTGGGCCCGCATGGGGACTTCAGCCCAAACCCTCTCGTAATGAGAGGCCTGTGCCCAGCAGTGGGCCGTGAAAAGGCTGTGTAGTAGTAGTAGTAGATGTGACCGAAGTATTTGACGATTCGGCTTAGACGAACCATGGACGGATATTGTTGGTCGAGTTTGAGTTCTTTGAGCACCGAGATGTTGGTGCGATGAGCTGTCCAAGGTATAGTATATAATATTATCAACTAAATAGTTGTTACTTTACAAATTCCTAATATTTTGTTATTTTATCAAAATATCTAAACACCTACACGACTGACAGAGTACCTACCTACCTATGATGAGAATGAACATTTGTACTCATGTCATGGATCTTTATTTGCATATGTATTTACACATTTCTCTTTATAAGTATTTATATCGTTGTCTAGTACCCCTAGATCAATAGTGTTGAATTCCAAATATTATTCATTTTATCTTCATCTTTTTATCTTATCTCAGTAAGTATATTGCCACACAGCCACACGAAAATAAAATTGCTACACATTTCTGACAAGTTTATTAAAATAGGTATAACAAAATATATCACAATTTTACACATGATAAGGTTGGTTCTGATTAGCAGTGATTGGTTTCACAATGTCTCTTCGTTGTTGCTCACAGGCCGCAGGTAAATGTAATCTTTCTCTTCGAGAAAGCTTACTTTGTCCCTCCTAGGAAGACAGATCCAAGGCATTCCAGAAGATGTTTGATCTGAAATAGAGACAAAAGTTTACTCGATCACACTCTACGGATAATAATAATAAATCTGGCTATTCAGTTTTTTTAGAGTATCTGTCTGAGATGATATGACAGCGGGTTGTATTGCCGCATTCAATCCTAATGATTAAAAAAATAGCGGTTATCTATATATATATAAAACAAGAAACTGACTGACTGACTGACTGATTGATCAACGCAGAGCCGAAACTACTGGTTGTAGAGAGCTGAAATTTGGAGTGCAAGTTCCTTAGGGAACGTAGGGCAGCACTAAGAGAGGATTTCCGGGATTAAAAGTGACCTATAATCTTCCCCGGGGCTCAACCATTTCCAAACCAAATTTCATCAATATCGGTTCAGCGGCTGAAACATGAAGTGGTAACAGACAGACGGAGTTACTTTCGCATTTATAATATCAGAAGGTATTTGGCATGAAGGGCAGGGACATGGCTACTACCGAGTCGAACGGACGCACTTCACTACCGAAACACAACCGAGACTAGATAGAGATGTTCTACTATCTAAAGTCCCGCGCCTTCACATTTCAAAACTGCATTTTTTCATTATTATTTAAAAAGTACCACCAACACTCTCAACGCACAGTTGATGGCTGTCTCAGCACGCACACATGTGTTGAGAGTGTTGGTGGTGCTTTTTAAATAAATTGCAGCGTTTTGAAATGTGAAGGCGCGGGACTTTAGATACTAGAAGATCTCTACTATAAAAGCTTTGATCACTTTTATTTTTTCACTGATAACACGTTGTGCGTTCGCAAAGTAATTATGGGAATTGGTCTCGCCTGGGTTGACGCGGGCGTCTGGGCAGTCGGCGCGGGCGAAGACTGCGGCGCCGCAGCCGCCGCGGGCGCGCAGGGCGCCTTGCTACCGCACGGCGCGCTCAAGCGCCCTTCAAAGGCTCGGTTTCCTCTCCTTCTCAAAGTCTTCCCTCCGTACTCTTTTCCTTATCTTATTAGATTAGAAAGGAGGGCGTAAGTCATGTCCAATTGCGCTCTTTCTGAGATATCATTCTCCGGGAGTCTCACTATAAACATGTCAGTGTTTTGACTGTCTTGCGGCGTCGAAAATATAATATACCTATACGATGTGACGGGCGGCGACCTCCGTAAGCACTAATAAGGTTTCTACCGACTCCTGTGGCTTTGCAGCCGGAAAGAGTGCCCTGGCCCTCGGCCATGCATGTTACCGGCGTCGAAATATTTCTTTCAGTGCTTCAGTCTGCGACCGTTGAAGCGATTCTATTAGCGCGAACACTCGCTGGAATACAACAACAAAGTTGTCACGCACGGTGGAGTCTTGGTGTAAAATGAGAACACGGTGTGCGGCGAAGCCCTAATCACAAGTGATCGTGAATTCTTCTCAAAAATGTAGCGTGTGCGTTGTGATGGCTCAAAGTTGGCGACTGACTGGCGGCTGGAGTGGCTGGCGCGCGCGGCGCGGGGGCATAGGGTCGGCCGGTAGGAGCGAGGGGGACAGGGCTATTGAGACGCGCGTCTATTCCGCGAATCGGAATGGCAACCGCGCAATGATTTTTATACTTACGAAGTATTATATATGTCTATGCAACCGCGTAATAGTCCGTTTTCTATTGGGAAACAGGTCGAAATTTTGAGTACAGCAATGCCATTTGGTAGGAATGTTATACACGTTGACCTAAGTCCAAAACGCCCGGTAGCCACTTTGAACTCCGCGGCTGGTGGGGGGAGGGGGGGTTAAAGTACAGAGCTCCCGGCGCTCAGAAAAAAAATCCTGGCGGATTAGTTTGGGTTGTTTAGTCAAGTTTGGTGTCGTTTTCAGATAACTAGATGATGCCCGATTCATTCCTCATACCAATTTTTTAGGGTTCCGTAGCAAAATATGACGCAATACTTAAAATAATAAACTTTTAGTAGTAGCGAAATGCAAACAAACCCTCATATTTTCATATTTTTGTATGAAATTTGATTTGTAAAAAATACAGTCTGAAAGCCCATTTAATGCAGAATCTAAAAACATTAACAGTAAGTATATCTTTTATAATTTTCAATGTAAAATAAAATATTGAATGTACTGCGACGGTCGTCAGCGCAGCGTAGGGGAGGGTAACAAGACCTGAAAAACTGTCAATTTCAACGCAAAAAGCTTTCATAATATCAAGAAATTAAAGTGCTTACAATAATATCATACATGTAATAGATATTCTCTTAATTATTATTAATTAAAACAAATGTATTTTTCTCTCTTTACCTGATTTTCTTCTTTTTAATATTATACTAGCGGCGCCCTGCGGTATTACCCGCTATTAAGAAGTAGCCTATGTATTAATCCAGGGCTTCAGTTGCCTCCATACCGAATTTCACCTCGCTTCACGTCACTCCTGCGCACGCGGGATTTTTAAACCTGTGGCTAACTAGTCAAGTGGCATTCAATGTTGCTATTTATATGATAAAAAAATGAATTGGTGGGTTTTCTGGCCCCGTTTTGGCGGTCACAAACCTGACATGTCAGGTGGCAACAGTTTTCGGTACCACTATATAAATTTAGTTTTTAATATGAAATATTATTAATTTTATTACGATATTCATTCCTGTGACGAGCAAACTAATGTAGATTATGGACGCCATCAATTGACTTCATGTTTCCCAATACTTTTTTAATTATTCAACTTTAAAAAAGTCGACATTGGGGTGGGACACGTCAAAAAGTGCTACCCGAGCGGCTTTAAAAAATCATAATAATTACATTTAGCATAATTCACTTGAATTTAGGGATGAAATCTATAATTTAAGGAATATAGTTTATATAGATGCCATTCGAATATTCACAAACAAATATATTTGGCAGTAATAAAATATTGAAGTAGTGGGACACTGTCAAAACCAGGGGGTACAAGTTTGAGTGAAAATGCCCATATAGTAACAAAACTGACAGGAATTGACTACCATGTCAGCTAAGTTCCTTGTTTATTTAAAAACTAAGGATATTTCAGGGGGACCGTGTTAAATTTCATAAATTTTAAGGTATACTCTTTATTCTGGCTAAAAAAATTAAGAAATTAAATATTAGGTCCTTACATATGAAATTGGCGTTTCATATGGCAGAAATGAAAACGATTTTTTTTTATGAAACTATTTTTTTATTTAGTCAAAGTATGTACCATGGCTATCTATGCACTTTTGCCATCTCGAAGGTAGTTCATTGATTCCTTTACTAAAAAAAGTGTGTGAGCGAGAATCAATAAAATCTTTGAAGGCCGTTTGGACAGCCTCGTGAGAATTGAATTTTTTTCCTTGCATGAAGTTTGTGGTATGAGTATGTGGTCGAGCGTTGTCCTGAAGCAGCAGTGGGCTAGATCGATTGACCAGTCTGGGTTGTTTAATGGCTAGCTTTTCCATCATCGTTTGCAATTGTTGACAATACACATCAGCCGTGATTGTTTGCCCAGATCTTAAGAAACTGTAATGGATGACACCGGCACTAGTCCACCAGACACTTACCAGTACCTTTTTCTGAGTCAACTTTCGTTTCGGGCAGAATTTGGCTGGTTCACCTGGGTTCAACCATTGTGAAGAACGTTTCCGGTTGTCGTACAAGATCCATTTTTCATCACAAGTAACGATACGATTCAAAATGCCTTCATTATTGTGCCGGTTGAGAAGTGAAACGCAACACTCGACGCGTGTTTCTTTGTTTGCGTCGCTCAATTCATGCGGTACCCATTTTTCAAGTTTTTTCACTTTTCCAATTTGTTTCAAGTGAATCAAAATGGTTTTATCACTCACACCGAAGCCTGCCGCTAACTCTGACGTGGTTTGCGATGGATCTGCTTCCACAATTGCTTTTAATTCTTCGTTATCAACTTGTGTCTCCGGCCGTCCACGAGGCTTGTTCTGTAGGTCAAAATTTCCAGAACGGAAACGTTGGAACCAATAACGTACCGTATTTTCTTTTGCAGTAGCTTCCCCATACGCATTGTTAATCCTACGAGCCGTTTCTGCAGCACTAGTGCCGAGGTGAAACTCATATTCGTAAATATAGCGATATTTTAAGTTCTCCATATTGTGAACAGAACGATGTGAAAGAAAAACAAATGACGCGATAACAAATAAATTTCGTAATTCGAACACAGAAATACATGGTCTTAAATTTGAAATAAATTTGAATTTGGAATTCCTAGCCGAACGCCACATATTTTGAATCAAAGTTGCCAGTTCGCCAAACGCCAATTTCATATGTAAGGACCTAATACTTTAAAAATAAAACCTGAATTTTCATCGTGGTACACTTTTGAGTGAAAATGCTCACCTAGTCGGGGAGAGTCGTAATTTCTTATAAGAATCGCGATGCAAGTAAGTACCTGAATCAGGTGTATCATCGTTGTTGAAATTCATATTGTTTGATTGATTTATCAATATAGTCCGTTTTCTATTGGGAAACAGGTCGAAATTTTGAGTACAGCAATGCCATTTGGTAGGAATGGTGTACAAGTTGACTTAAGTCCAAAACACCCGGTAGCCACTTTGAACTCCGCGACTGGAGGGGAGGAGGGGGGGTTAAAGTACAGAGCTCCCGGCGCTCGGAAAAAAAATCCTGGCGGATTAGTTTGGACTTTTGAGTCAAGTTTGGTGTCGTTTTCAGGTAACTAGATGATGCCCAATTCATTCCTTATACCAGTTTTTTAGGCTTCCGTAGCAAAATATGACGCAATATATAAAATAATAAACTTTTAGTAGTAGTGAAATGCAAACAAACCCTCATATTTTCATATTTTTGTATTAAATTTGGCTTATAAAAAAATACTGTCTGAAAGCCCATTTAATGCAGAATCTAAGAACATAAACAGTAAGTATAAATTTTACAATTTTCAATGTAAAATAAAACATTGAATGTACTGCGACGGTCATCAGCGCAGCGTAGTGGACGGTAACAAGACCCGAAAAACTGACAAAGTCAACGCAAAAAGCTTTCATAATATCAATAAATTAAAGTGCTTACAATAATATCACACTTATAATTAATATTCTCTTAATTATTATGAATTAAAACAAATGTGTTTTTCTCTCTTTACCTGATTTTCTTCTTTTTAATATTATACTAGCGGCGCCCTGCGGTATTACCCGCTGTTAAGAAGTAGCCTATGTATTACTCAAGGGTTTCAGCTGCCTCCATACCGAATTTTATCAAAATTGGTCCAGCCTCTTGAGCGTGAAGAAGTAAAAAAAAAACACACGAACTTTCGCCTTTATTAAATTATCAATTTCTTGACCAGATTTATAATAACAAAATAGCTTCTGCCCGCGACTTCGCGAATTTGGTTATCGCTTTCCCGCGGGAACTACGCGTTTTTCCGGGATGAAAAGTAGCCTATGTCCTTTGGGGACCCGAACTATCTCCATGCCAAATTAATATGGATATGGATTTTATATTACAAAAAAAGTGCCTAAAGAAGACGCGATGCAAAATATTTCTTGCCGATATGAATGGGTTTGGCAGAAAGAAGAAGAAACTTGGGTGCCACTGTGGACCCAAAGCCCTCCGGCTGCTCAAGAATGCCTAGAATTAAAAAGATGTCGGTGCGTGAAATCTTGATGTTCCATGTTTCAAACGCCAGCTCAAATGTACTGAGTTATGTAATTGTGGAGGTGGTTGTAAGTAAAACTAATTCACAAAACGTTCTATTATTATTTTTCTTTACTTTTAATAATGTTGCCTGACTACGAAGTCAGGCAACATTATCTGAATTCGTTTATAAATTGAAGATGATTAAAAATGACACTAAAGTAATAAAGGCGAAAGTTCGTGTGTTTTTTTAAAAAAACACATTTGTTTTAATTCATAATAATTAAGAGAATATTTATAACAAGTGTGATATTATTGTAAGCACTTTAATTTATTGATATTATAAAAGCTTTTTGCGTTGACATTGACAGTTTTTCGGGTCTTGTTACCGCCCACTACGCTGCGCTGACGACCGTCGCAGTACATTCAATATTTTATTTTTCATTGAAAATTGTAAAGTATATACTTACTGTTTATGTTTTTAGATTCTGCATTAAATGGGCTTTCAGACAGTATTTTTTTATAAACCAAATTTCATGCAAAAATATGAAAATATGAGGGTTTGTTTGCATTTCGCTACTAATAAAAGTTTATTATTTTAAGTATTGCGTCATATTTTGCTAGGGAACCCTAAAAACTGGTATGAGGAATGAATTGGGCATCATCTAGTTACCTGAAAACGACACCAAACTTGACTCAAAAGTCCAAACGAATCCGACAGGATTTTTTTTCCGAACGCCGGGAGCTCTGTACTTTAACCCCCCCTCCCCCCCCACCAGTCGAGGAGTTCAAAGTGGCTACCGGGCGTTTTGGACTAAGGTCAATGTGTATAACATTCCTACCAAATGGCATTGCTGTACTCAAAATTTCGACCTCTCCATACAAGCATTCCCAATAGAAAACGGACTAATAGTAATACCCTATAGGTACGCGCAAAGTATAGAGTTCCGTTTACCTACCACCTACATAAAAAATATTCATTCTCTCAATTCTAGTAAAATAGGTATGTACTAATTAGGGATACCTATCCAGGAAAATAACAAACACCTCTAAAATATTCCGAATTCATATTCCACTTGTATCATTGTTTGTACCTACTACCAATCTCCAACAACGAGAATACGAATGTCGATCACCCGCTCCTATACTTACCGTTCGGCCAACTCGACGGCTGTACGCGACGCGGGCTATCGGACGTCTCGACGGCGGCGGCAGTAGGTACAGCGCAGGTACAGCTACTGCGAAAGCAAGTCACAGGCGACCGAGCGTCTTTTTGTCACAATTTTATTACAGCCAAAAGAGACTGTGATATCCATCCATACTATATTATAAACATTTATAAATAATGACCCTATAGGTTGGCCGGGTGAATGAACTTCGTATCACCCGAAGGTGATTCCCATACAAAGTTATATTTCTTTTTTTTAGCTGTTCCTGTAGACGTTTCCCGGTAAAAAGTACAAATAGTACATTATTGCAGACGCCGCTAAGGAGCGCATTGCCGGACGCCTTCTTAGTAGGTACGAGTCCGGCAATGCTGTTGCGGCCGAGGTCTATAGGTACAATGCTTTTCTCAAACTGTGAGGAAATACTACTCGTCGTCGTCACCATCATCATCACATCACCATCTCCATCATCATCACATCACTATCTCCATCATCATCACATCACCATCTCCATCATCATCACATCACTATCTCCATCATCATCATCACCACCACCATCAATACCATCACCATCATCACGGTATAGCAAAACACAACTTAGAAGGCGCGCGGATTCAGGCCAAAGAACACCAAAGAATATACAACTGAGGCATTGATGAAAATAGCACGTAGCATTTGCGGGCAAATGCGGGACATTACATTACATTACGTAGGTACATATGATTATAACCACAACAAAATGTCAATGTCTCTTTTTGTTTTTTTTTTTAATTCCTAATTGAGTTCCGTTTTGCACGCCGGTCGAAACATCAATGTGTAAATCTAAATGTAGTAGGTAAATAATAATAAATCATTAGTTTATTTCGCTTGTACCTACTCGTACCTACGATTTATATGTATAACTGACATTGTAGCTAGTATCTAAAGTTTAGATACTAGCTACGTACCGTAGATTCTAAACATTATTCAGGACACAAAACAATTTAATTTTGTAAAATGCCACTTTTCAAATCACAATTTGTATAATCTGGATACCTACTATTATTATTACGCATACGCATATGATCGGTAATTTCATGGTAATTTCACAGCTTATATGTTCTAAAAGCCGTGGTGTGGCCTAGTGGTTCGAGCCACCGCCTCTCATGCCGAGGGTCGGGGGTTCGATTCCGGCTCGCACCTCTAAGTTTACTTACGTGCGAAATTCAATTTGAATTTACTATGAGCTTTTCGGCGACGGAAAACATCATGAGGAAACCTGCACGCATCTGCGAAGTAATGCAAAGATGTGTGTGAAGTCCCCAATCCGCACTGGGCCCGCGTGGGGACTATTATAGCCCAAACCCTCTCATAATGAGGGGAGGCCTGTGCCCAGCAGTGGGACGCAAATAGACTGTAGTAGTAGATTATATGTACTCGTCACCATAACTGTTACAGCGAGCGTGTAGACAGTGCGGGTTTTCTACGCTCGAGTGGTCTACTATCTGGTCAATTTATTTTTGTTTTTTGTTTTTTACCTACAGCAAAAATCAATTTTTATAGACTAACTAGCTGACCCAGCGGACTTCGTACCGCCATAGTTTTCTTTTTGGGTGGGTATGAAAAATAGCTTACGTCCTATTCTCAGCCCTACTGAACATACACACCAAATTTCATAAGAATCGGTCGAGCCCTTTCGGAGGAGTTTGGTTACAAACACTGTGCACGAGAATTTTATATATAGGTACTATCTATAGGTACTATATAAGAGATAAAATGTCCTAAGCAGAGCTCGATCGCCCAGGCCAGGTAGAGATCTTCACTATCTAAAGTCCCGCGCCATCACGTTTCAAAACGCTTCAATATACCACCAACACTCTCAACACATGTGCTGAGACAGCCATCAACTATGCGTTGAGAGTGTTGGTGGTGCTTTTTAAATAATAATAAAAAAATTGAAGCGTTTTGAGATGTGAAGGCGTGGGACTTTAGATAGTAGAAGATCTCTACCTACTTCTTATTATAAGTAGCTATTTTTATTTCTTACATAAATGAATAAAATACTTATAAGAGATAGGTATGATTTATTTCTTCTAGCAGTCTTCTGACATGTCACCGCTCATTACATTTTTTATATCTGATCATTATAAACAACAAAATACTTGTATAGGTACTTACTTACCTATTTCGTTCAATGATTTTCCAACTCATAAAAAGCGATTTACGCGATCAACTATGTAACGGCGGGTTAACGCCATCTTGTGAGCATTCTGGAAATTAATAGGAATCGGACGGACACTAGCACTAGCAGATCAGCTGTTCATAGACCACGACGCCATATTGGCCTGATGCTTACAGTGTAAACGTTCTCTCACACAAGCTTGGTTCGACCGAAATTTTATTGGTTTTGAAATGCTTATAATTATTTTATTCTTTGATTTTTTGCGGTGTTTTTGATCTATGCGCGCTCGGGAAATAATGTAATATTTTATTAGAACGATAAAAGAAACTAAAAGCAGTCGTAGTCGAAGATTACGTGAGCAGTTTTTTGTATGGGGTTCAGCCGTGACGATTCACCTTAATCATCCCCATCTTAACAAAGCTAATGGTTTCGACTCGTTTGAACAGGTATAAGAGAACAGAACAAACAATATTGTAGCTCGTAATCAATGATCCTATTTCAGCCATATTGCTCACACAGTAAATCGGAATTTGAACGGTAATATTGCTTCTCTTACGATATATGGGTATATACTATTCATCTTCATTAGATCTTTACTCTAAGTATCTAGTAAGTAGTAGGTTCCTAATTAGAGATATGTTAGATCTAAGTTGGACATTATGAAAGGCAAAATATTACAGACTTCCTCAGCGTGGAAATCTGTTAGAGCGTTCCCACGGGAGCTTTTACGGGATAAAAAGTAGCCTACATGTTGACAGGTGATTCGTGTTATAATCTATAATCTACTCCCATGCCATACCAAATATTGTGGAAGTCCGAACAGTAGTTTTCGAAATAAAAAGTCGACATAAATACATACATACTAATACGGTTACGGACGGCACTATTATAAGTATAGATGAACAATTGAATATATATACATTTATTTCAACATTTTTTAATAAAAATATTTTATACTTTTAAACTTATACAAACTATTGCTTTCCAGTTTACTTATGTTACGAATGTTACCACCTTTTCATGAAAGACGGTAATTTGTGTGATTATTTGGAAGACTAATGACAATTTGAAAAACAGATAAAATCAACAACCAAAAATTAAATAAATAACCCTGTACAATTTTATACAACACTAAAATCAAATGAGATTTTTTTTGGAATGCGAACTAGAATAAGTACAATTTACATTAATCATTTCAACGATGTATAAAGTTCATTTCATTATTTATGCAGTCACTTATATTTATAGCGCAAACAGAGACTAGCTTAGACTAAGTAAAATACATCTAAAAACAAACATTTTCAAAAGCAGTATAGCACGACACAACTTGGAAGGCGCGCGGCGAAGCACTTAAGCCGTTGACGCAGAGTCTATTTTCGCTTAATCCACGCGCCTTCTAAGGTGTGTAAACCTGTACGGTGCTACAATTGCGGACATCAGAGAGCGTCGTGCTCCTTCAACAGGTAATGGCCGACGAGCCGCTTCTGTATGTCCGTCACGCCGCCGTAGATTTGGGTCCCTCGGGCGTCCCTGCAACAAGGAAGTCAATTTTCTCAAACATGCAATGAAATATTGATATTATGTTCTTCTTATTAGCCTGGGAAGTATCACGCTTCAAGCGCGGCTAGACAATTGGTCTATAATGAAATTTCATACAAACGTTGCAGACCTAGGCCGGCAACTAACTTTTTTTTAAGTTTCCATTTGACATATTTGTGAGACAGCATCTTGGCATTCCGCCATTTAAAAAAAGCTACAAGTAATATTTACTCTATGGTTCGCTATGACATTCTGCCAATAAAACTATTAAAAAAACATGAACCATATTTGCTGCATAGGTATCGCAGTTTTATTTATGTAAAAAAAGACAAAATATAATATACATACAATATTATTTTATTTATTTATTTATTTCATTGCATGTTTGAGAAAAGCACTATACATACATCGGCGGGGAACGGAAGTTGTCGGCCTCGTAACTATCCGGCCTCACTTCGGTCGGCCGTATATAATACTCGGCCTGCATCATCCTCCTTCCCGGCCTCTGTAGTAATGTACTATTGACAACATTTAATTTTTTCAACCTATTTTATTAGCTAGTTTAGAAAGTAGGGAAAATTTAAAAGGACACGTATTTTTTGTACTTTTCGTAAGACGTCAATTTAGTAGTTTAGTAGTAGGCGTAGTTGGTGGAGAGCCCGCGGCCGCCTAGTATCTGCACGCAGTGGTCGGCCACGGCGGCGGCGGTCCGTCCCGCCACGTATTTCTAGATCCTTCTAGACGGTTCTAGAAGGTTCTGGGTGTACCTGAAGTGTCTCTCAGCGGCGTAGTTGGTGGAGAGCCCGCGGCCGCCTAGTATCTGCACGCAGTGGTCGGCCACGGCGGCGGCGCTCCGCCCCGCCACGTATTTGGCCATGGAGCTGTTTTTCGTACTGACGTCGGTAGCAGCGCGATATGTTAGGAGACGGGCGGTCTCTACTAATATGCACATGTCTGTCAGGCGGTCCTGAAATAAAAAATTCAGTCAAATGCGGAATCGCATATGTAGGGTTCCGTACAACTGAGCTTCTCTTTGTGATCCCTATTCACAGTTGGTGAATAAAAAAAACAATAGTAAGGACAAAGTCCTAATCGGAAGGATCCGACAAAATACAACAAATATTTGCATATGGGTCACTGTTTGGTGGCAACCAAACGATACCGTGATGTAATCGACAGCTAGCGCCATCTAGCGAAGACCGCGGTAAACTTGACGTGTTACAAATTTGAATTAGACTTTTGTTCTATTAGCTCTAACTAGATACCTAATTTCGCCAGCTTAGTAAGTGCTCTGGTGGCGTATTCGTGAGAGACGTGGAAACTCAATCAAGTGAACGCGGGTTCAAACCACAAACCCTCCACACTTTTTTTTCTCTTTTTTTATACTTATTGAGTTTTTTTTCAGTTTTTCTATTTGTTTTATTGTTTTAGAGTCAGGAAATATATTTTTTAATTCTTATAAAATTGTATTGTATTAATGTACGTAAAGAGCGACGTTCAATAGTTAGAATAGTTACGTATTTTCACAAACTTTCCTGTGTGAAAATCCGCATTGGGAATAAACTTATTGACTGTTTCAGTATTTGTTGTGATGGAGGCTTTAATAATGCGTATTTTGTGAAAATTTCAGGTGTCTAACAATAATAGTTCATTAGATAGAGCGCTTGAAATGAGACGAAGAAAAAAACAGTTACTTGTATGAAGACCCCAATTTATATAGATATATTTTTACTTTTTAGTATTTGTTGTGATAGCGGCCACAGAAACACGCATTCTGTGAAAATTTCAAATCTCTACCTATTTCCGTTGAAGAGATAGAGCCCTGTGACAGACGGACGGACGGACGGACGGACATCGGAGGAATATTAATAGGGTTCCGTTTTTCACCCTTTGGGTACGGAACCCTAAAAAACGGTCAAGTGCGAGTTGGATTCGTGCACCGAGGATTCCGTACAATAAATACTCAAATTAAAAAAATCTAATTCTTAAGAATCTAAAACAAAGATGCAAATTTACTATTACACACGGTTACTGCAAATAATAAGTTTGTATTGGACAATTTGCATTTTTTTATCAAAATACATAGCGTGCAGTGTATTAGGAAAGCGCTCGGCAAGTTTTCGGTTGTCATTATTGTGGTAGTCATATAGAGCTAGTGCTCAATAAGAGCGGAAAAGCAATGGTGAACTATGATGTCGAATTTTAATGGTCAATATGAGCGAACATTTTCGAATAGCCTATTGACAGAATGTGATAGTCCTCGTGGCACAGTTCATTAATTTTTTTGTTGTTGAAATAAACAGTTTTTTTTTTTAATGACCTTAACAGAAGGCAGCCGCGTCAAGTTTTTGCTGAACGCCACTCGCTCCTTCGCGTAGTTGATCGCCGTATCAAGCGCGGCTTGCGCGATTCCTGCGTTGGTAAAATATACAATTTACAATTTTGCTTGTTGGAAGGCTAGTTTTATTAGTTACAATAAATTGATCCTGAATGAATGGCCTGGATGTATGAATGGCCATCGCGAATTAACTAACCACAGGCGCTTCGGTATTGCCACATTTGCACATTATATGCCACATTACACGCAAAATTGGCAACACTGAGGGCTCCGAAACTTCAAACTTCACAGTGACGGTGGCGCCAAACTGAAAAACTGAAACTGAGGGTTGAATAGCGAACATTGAGGTTCTAGGTTTGTCAATCGAAGGGAGCTGGCTTGTCCATATAAGGATTTTAAGGGGCTTTAGTCCAGAGTTCTGACGTGGTACAGACCGACGGCGTGCGCGGCGATGCCGACGCGGCCCTGATCCAGCTGCGCCATGGCGATCCTGAAGCCGTCGCCGGGAGCCCCGAGCAGCCAGGCGGCCGGCGCCCGGACATCTTGCAGCGTCAGGTCGCATGCCGTCGCCGCCCTGTGGCACACGCTTCACAGCTGTTTATTACCTCCTTTTACGAAGGAGATTCTACAGATAGAGGATTTGTTGAAATAGAACGGAAACAAGACTTTGCATTTCTGATGAGGAATCGTTACAGTTAGATAGTTCCAGTGGCGTATCTAGAGCCCTGGGGAAAAAGAAAATGGGCGTCCTGTACTGATTGGGTATTTCTCGGTAAAAACTACCAAGGCCGTCGAGCTCAGGAGGCCGTCTGAGATCGGGGGGGCTTGGGGTACTGCCCCGCCTTGCCCCTTAGTAGCTAAGCCACTTTATTTCTGTACCTATTGCTAACATTAAAACGTTTGAATGGAGGGTAAAGTAAAGACGTCAGCTGCCCATAGACCTATAGTAAAATTAATCTTAACATTTACAAAACAACAAAAAAAGACAAAGAAATATTTGCATAAGCAACAGATAGGTGCTAAACTTTGTAACACATACCTAACTCCAATGAGGGGCTCCTTATTGCCTTTGAACACCCCTTCAGTATCCAACGGTACCAAAAAACCTGAGGGATCAAAAACAAAAATAATTACGCAGGGAGCTTTCAAGTATTATGTAACGCAATTTTTGGAGACTTTTGATCCCCCCTCCCCCCCATGTAACACACCGTAACGTTTTTCTGTACTCCCCCTTCCCCTTAGTAAAACGTTACGTAACCACCAAGTGACTATTTTTACCTAAAAACCACAATTATGTGGCGTAAAGTACCGGAAACAATGTTACGTAACGCGTAGTTCAAACACCCCCTCCCGTCCCTGTAACGCATCGTAACGTTTTACAAGACCCCTTCCCCCCCCCTCCCAAATTCGTTACGTAATACTTGAACGCTCCCTAACCGTCCATGCTCATATATGAGCAACAAGTAGATTCCGAAATTTCAAACATTTTCTACTATACTTTAAAGTATATCTCTAAAGGAAAGGCACCTGTGGTCCTTTCATCAACAGCTAAATCATTTAATATTAATTAGCTGGTCAAAATCTGGTCATTGCAGTATTTTTGCAGTCATATGACCAAGCTGAGCAAGTTTTTAGGATAGGTAACCACAATGAGAAAGGAGGTCCATGTTATTCTATTTTAAGTGAGTCAGAGCTGTAATAGTAGGAATAGAGGGCGAATTATTTGCTAAATAAAGTTTATATTTTTTTTACATGGTTTTTACTACAGCCTATTTGCGTCCCACTGCTGGGCACAGGCCTCCCCTCATCACGAGAGGGTTTGGGCTATAGTTCCCACGCGGGCTCTGTGCGGATTGGGGACTTCACAAACATCTTTGAATTACTTTTCAGATGCGTGCAGATTTCCTCGCGATGTTTTCCTTCACCGAAAAGCTCAATGGTAAATTCAAATTGAATTTCGCACATAAGTAAACTTAGAGGTGCGCGCCGGAATCGAACCCCCGACCCTCGGCATGAGAGGCGGTAGGTCGAACCACTAGGCCACCACGGCTTACGTGTAGGCTTACATGTTTTTTTTAAATGGTTAATGAACAAATTAAAAACAATCAAAAGTACTGGAAACAGACGAGCTTGCATCTAGAGGGGTGAATGTGAATGAAGCGATGAGGTATGCTTGGATAGAGGTGTAAGTTTAAGCAGGCGCGGCGCACTCTTTGATTTCTCCGCGCTCGATACAAGTACCCGCCGGCTTCGCACCGTGGCGTGATTATTAGTGGTTGCCGCGCACTGCTAGCGAATGCACGCGCGCGCGTAAACTGTTAATGTACGTCGCGACGCAAGAGTGAAATGTGCTATGAAATTTGAATTATGTCAAAAAATATTGTATATAGCAAAGAATTGTAGTAACAACAAAAGTAAAATGATTTGGTAAAGAGTAAAATTATGAAATTTGGTATGGATTTTAAGACAACTCAAAATTTTATTTTTTCAATAAGAATAAGAATAAATTTATTGAACTTATTATCAGTTACATATTTTGTATTGAAGGCTCTGACCTCTGAGCTAGGAAAACCTGTGTTACAGAGGTCAGTGTCCTATGCATGTACCCCAGAATAACTATGCATGTACAGTATAGTATCATTGGGTACGCAAATTCTATGTACTCGAGACGAAGTCGCGGACAACGGCTAGTATATTATGATAATGCAGTTGTGTGACTGTGTGTCTTAATTTTGAATTTAGCAGATTCATAAATTGACAGGTAAAGTATGTGATAACTTAATAGTAAATTACGTTGTAGCATCTGTGTAGACGAGTGTTTTTAATAATAATAAAATAACTAACTTAAATATATATTTTGTTAATAACACTATTCTACCTAACCCATGTACTATTGGTACTAATACTAGACGCATCATTTAATATGTTCTCGAGTGCGCCAGCCCTAGCGCTAGGGCGTGGCCTCCGAAAGAGCGCGCTGCATGTGATAGAAAGAGATGGCCAATTTGGGAGCGTACGGTGCAACAAAACCGGTTTTTTGTTAGCAGTCGGCCTTCTGTACGTTACGTCCTATTACTTATTCTGTGGTTTAAGTAAGCATGTAAAACTTACACGCCAGCCCCTTGTGCCGTAACGCCGGGTCGATGGTGGCGAATACTACGGTAGCTTTGCCCTCTATAGCTGATGTGACCCAGCTCTTCTTGCCGTTCAGGATCCAGTGGTCGCCGTCTTTTCGCGCCGTCGTCTTGATGTTGGCTACGTCGCTGCCCGCATCTGGAATTATGGTTAAATAAATATCTTGGGACATTTCACACAAATTGACCTAGCCTCGAACTAAACAAAGCTTGTACCATATGGGTGACAACGATATAAATACTTACATAGAGAAATACATAAATATATAAATACTAAACATCCATGACTCGACTACAAACATTCGTGCCCATCATACAAAGTTTGCACCTAGCGGGATTCGATCCCGATCACTACCAACAGAGCCAAACCTGTCGTCGAATTTGCAGGGTTTTAGTAAAAAATGATTTTGTGGTGGGTTTCGAAGATTAATTCCAGTGTGCCAAAGTCAAATCAATACTTATTTATTATTATTATTATTTTATTATTAATTTTGGGTATATTTGATTATGCTCGATTTAGGCCCAAAATTCTGTAGAACATTGAGTCTTATAGGAGTAGCCGCACCGGGGGTTCAAAATTCGCACGAAAATAAAGTGATTGAGTGCGGACAGGGCTCAATATGAATGACGTCAAAGTAACATTCGAAGTCGACGGCGCAATATGCAACTATACTCTTTGGTCGACGAACTATGGACCATCTAATATGTAGGATTAGCACTGTGGCAAAATTTTTTGGCCAAAAGGCTTGTAGGTCTCTCTATCTAACCTCATAACGCGAGATAAAGACAAAACAAGCCTCGAATGACATTACTCGCTTCAGATGTACTTAATGCAATGCAAATAAACACGCAACAGAGACAGTTCACTTCACTGGTGTCCGTCAGAGTTTTCATATTTGGCTGTCACACGCTGCGATCGTTTTCGTATCTCCCACCGCTGACTTTGCACACAGCGAATACTCGACTTGCGATATCGTTTCTTTTTCTTGGCTGTCGATTTTTATGAGCGACACTTTTTTTATGACCAACTAGCTGACCCCGCGGACTTCGTACGGCCTTAGTTTTTTTTATAAACCTCACGGAGCCCGAGACCTTTCCAACGAATGCAAACCCGTGGAAATCGGTTCGTGCGTTCTGGAGTTATAGCGTCAGGAAGGAAAACCCGACTTATTTTTATATAGTAGAAGACTAGCTGACCCCGCGGACTTCGTACCGCCTTAAACCTCACGGAGCCCGAGACCTTTCCAACGAATGCAAAACCGTGGAAATCGGTTCGTGCGTTCTGGAGTTATAGCGTCAGGGAGGAAAACCCGACTTATTTTTATATATTAGATTGGAGCGTTGGATTCCACTCCAAGGGCACTAAGTATGGCGACATTAACGAAGGTTCGGTGTACAATACAATGACATAATCCAAAGCTTTAATTGCCTCTAATGCAGATTATACGTAAGTTGTATGCGATACAGACGAGTAGAAAAGCTTACCTGGCTCACTCAACGCGAAGCACCCAATGGCTCCCTTAGTAAAGTCGTTCAGAAACAGTTCCTTCTGCTCGGGCGTGCCTCGCTCGTTCACCAGATTGGCGTACAGGAAGTTATGGATGGACAGGATCATGCCCGTGCTGGCACAGCCGCGGGAGATCTCCTCCACCGCGATGGCTAGGGACAGGTAGTCGAGCCCTAGGCCTCCGTTGTCAGCGTCCACGCAGGCGCCCATGAGGCCCAGGTCGGTTAGTTTTTTAATCTGGAACAAATCAAATGGTGGTTTTCGTAATAATCGATGGTTAAGGCCTGGCCACACCCGCGCGATCCACGTTCGGTGGAACAGGCGGGTTTATTAAGAAATTAAAGATTTATTTCTTAGGCAAAAATATAATTATTGCTTACTAGCTTCTGCCCGCGACTTCGTTCGCGTGCTATTCGGAAATAGCGTTCCCGCGGGAACTATGCGTTTTTTCGAGATAAAAAGTAGCCTATATGTTGACCAGTGTTATAAACTACCCCCATACCAAATTCTATTGCAATCCGTCCAGTAGTTTTCGGATTAATTCCGGACATATATACATACATACACACACATACAGACAGACAATTTTTGTAAAAATTCTTATTTTGTGTTCAGTATTGTTTATAAAGCTCCCACAACTTGATAGTTTCTTTTAATTTTCAAGTTTCAGACGCGCCACTTTTTGAATTTGAAGCCCTCATAAATACTTATCCCAAGAATGGTTGATTTATTATTCAATTTTAGCCCTTAGGAACGACTATCTTTAATGCGCAGGGAATGATCGCGCACATAGATAGGCGCTTACGTAATAAAATAAGACAATACCAATATTGAGTGTGGTTGCAGATAAGGTTCACTTGTTAACAACTATGTATTTATTGTATTATATTATACTACAACATTTATCTTAAATAGACCACCCGCTAGATTAGATAGACCTATCCATAGGTATGTATGTTACTCGATAACTACTGCTAATCTGGTTATGACTTAAACACACTGACGTACATTTTAAATATTTGCCTAATTATTCCAAACGGGAATTAAACGGGAGAAATAGATATGGTTAATTTAATTAATATAATTATAATAAGTCTGTACATATTTATAAGGAACATTTTTCTGTCAAAATCACTTTTAAAGCTGCAATTTGGTATCAAGTACAAGGATTCCTTTTCCGTTCACTGACTCACTTTGACACCATTTTCAAACGTTTCACCGATTTGGGCGCAATGCCAACTGTATACATTTACTTTGCCAGAACTTTCTCATTATAAAATGACTACAGCCTATATAAATGAATATTTTTATTTAGTGGTAACTTTATACTGGTTTTAGCTGTTTGCATACTACTACTACTACAGCCTCTTTGCGTCCTACTGCTGGGCACAGGCCTCCTCTCATCACAAGAGGGATTGGGGACTTCACACACATCTTTGAATTGCTTCGCAGATGCGTGCAGGTTTCCTCACGATGTTTTCCTTCACCGAAAAGCTCAGTGGTAAATTCCAATTGCATACTGCACTTTACATTTATTTTGAGTATTTTAGGCATATCTTTGTTTTATCATTTATTTAGCTTTTAAAAGCGTTTTAACCGCCGTTAGTCTGCTGCCGCATTTTGAGCAGTTTCCAGTAACCTTAGATAGCTTTTTTTGTCATTTTGTAGTAGTTGTACCATCCCTCTTTACAAAAATATACAAAAATTCTATGCAAATCTGTTGTCTAGTGACGATTAAAAATTCACTTACTGGATCAAACGGGAACCGTGCACTCCGGTCCAGCTTGGAGGCTTGCGGGGCCAGCTGCTCCTTGCTGAAGCTCCGAGCCAGCTCCTGGATCTCCCGCAGCTGCTCCGTCAGCTGGCTGGTGAAGCTGCGGCATTGTGACGCAGCGGTCTTTGCCGCCTGCAGTGAGTACACTGAAATTAAATAACAGTTGGGCAAGTGGAAGCCTGACGTGATGATGATTTTGATGAATCTTACATTTCATCATCATCATCGGGAAGCTTCGCAGTGTCTTTTCGTCCAAATTACCGCAGTGTCTCAAGTAGAATCTTACTTTTAAATATATATAATTTTAATTCAATATTATTAGTGTAGGGAGGGAGGCAGATTCCGTTGGACCTAACTCAGCCATACCTACAACCGGTATGGTATGAATCGGCATGTTCCCCAGAATGGGCTTGTTTGCTTACTCTATGCTATATGGTATAATATAATAAATCACAGTGTGATGTCATCGCAATGAAAAAATACAACCATTTATGTCATTTACATCAATATTATAGGCTACTTCCTGTTGGCCAAGGATCAAGAAATTGTGACAGAAGCAAGGCAATGTAGTAGAAATCAATAAATATAAGTGAATATGACAGTTTCTATAGAAAAATCACATTAAATCAGGAGTGTTTATTAAAACCATAACTTGGTCTCCGTTATAAAACAATCCGTGTGAGTCCAGAGGTCTAAGTAAATTGGACACTTAAAAATCGAAAACCCTTGATTATTTTTATTTGAAAACTTTCTAATAATTGGGTCCTACACTATATAGCAAAGTACTTGTCCTCCTTATTAATAGGGTTCCGTTTTTCACCCTTTGGGTAAGGAACCCTAAAAACCAATTATAAGTTATTTTGTTAAGTAAGAAGTATTTTAACTTTCAAAACTTAGTAAACTCCATTTTTTAGACACTGTTTTTATTCAATGTAAAGTAATTCATCCTATTTATCTGTTAATTAAAGTAAAATTGGTTAATGACTAGCCTCTGCTCGCGACTTCACCTGCGTGAAATTCGGTTATCGCATTGCCGCGGGAAATATGCGTTTATCCGGGATAAAAAGTAGCCTATATCCTTTCCCGGGACCCCAAACTTTCCCAAATTTCATCTCAATAGACTTACTTTCGCATTTATAATATTAAATATGGATTTAAATTATAAATTACTTACGAATGCATGAACAGTTAATACTGTTATCCGGCTTTGTGAAAGGCATTTACAATCAGAATTGATAACTATGTGGGTCATGACTACAGTACCTCTCTGACATAACTTAAACAAGTTTGCTGTATTATGCTTAAGGGCCAATGAGGTCAACTTACTACTTACTTACATAAATAAATAAAGTATAAATAGATTAAGTATAGTAGTATCAGGTGTTTTCTTTTTGACGAAGCATGTTGTGGATATTCTTTCTGGTATTTATGTGTTCCTTTAATAAATGACATTATTATCTATTGTTAAAGTGAAGTCAGTAATAAAGTATATATATGACTAAAACCCTCAAGATTAAAATTCAATACATCCATTTAAATTTAAAACAAGCATTTCTGCATGATTAAGTGACACTCAATTAATGAAATAATTCATTTTGTTTTTTTTTTTTTTTTTTTTAGTATGTACTTACAAGTTAATTTTGTTGATTTTAGGAGTCCACCCACTGCCATTTTCCACGGAGATAAAAACTCTGTATATCAGGGGACAGACGAATCAGATACGAAATAACAGTGACATTAAAAATACGATAAGCGTGATAATGACCAAGGTCGCAACGGTATACTAAATACTTCGTAAAGTAGTTTTCCCCACCGGTTGGAATAACTTGATGTGTCAGTGTTTCAATTTATAAAAATTGTTGAGCGATTTATACTTTTTTTTAAATCAGACTATAGTTACGCTTATTAAATACCTAATAAACTACGTTATAAATGTAAAATGTGCCCAATACAAGTCGTAACAAATAACAAAACAGAACAGAGACAAAACAGCAAAACCCGGTGCCGCGAGATTCAGTTGACATTGACACTTGACATATTGTGGACAAATTTAAAGCGTTTTGTTGTTCAAACAAATATTATAAAGGGATAGTTTTGTTTGCGTGCTGATCAACTTTTTTAGATAAACACGTTAAAAACAATTTCATTTTCATTTATTTTTCTCGATTACTAGATATAAAAATAATTACATATATGTATTGGACTTTTTTGGAAAAGTTCGAAACTTGCGCAAAAACAAAACGTTTTTCGATTGAGCGTTTTACAGAAGTTAACTAAAATAATGCTTGTAACTGATAAAGGCAGACACAAGTATAATGATATGTCTGGAAAAACTTCTTAAAGCTGTCAGTCATGTCATTGTCATTGCTCTGTTTTACAAATAAATAGGGGAAATTAATCATCGACAGTCTCGATGGAGCCATAAACACAAGAATTGAATTGAATTAGGGGAAATTACAGTTTTTACTGAAAAATTACGCCCTAAACGACGGAATAATCGGAAGTAGAGGTGAATCGAAATTTATTTTTCCTAAAACATGAAAGCTGGTGTATATTTGTAGACCTTTTTCTTGAACTATTTGTATAATTGCTACAGTGGGCGTATGAATCAAACAAATTGACTGCTTCGGAGTCACAATGACTTCGATAATAGATCAAATGGAGGCGTCGCAGTCGGCCAGGCTGCTGCCGGGCCCGGAGCCGATGGGGTCTTCTGGCTACATCAACATGCAGTTAGAGGATAGCATTCCTATGTTCTCGAAGCAGAAGATGAAGTTTAATGCTACGGACTCGATCACGCACGTCGCGGTGGCCAGCGACTACCTGGTGCTTGCCATGGCCAATGGGCGGCTTTTCCGCATGGACTTGAAGAAGCCGGAACTCAATGAAGGTTTGTTGCTTTTATTCTAATGGTAGGTAACTGTTGAGATGCTATTTGATTCTATTTACGAACATCTTTGGTTTTTGGGGAAAGCTGCCAACAAACTAACCAGTGGCGGATTCAAAATCATCTAAGTTACTCATGACCAATCTTTTTTATCTTTATACCTACTAACCATCGGTCAGTTGGGACAAGCACCTCCCGAACATAAATACAGAAAAGAAAGAACTGAAAGTAACCTACCAATGTGGTGAGTGGGGAAGCATGTAGGCTTGACAAACTCTTCTCAAATTAATCTGTTGTTTAAAGTTCACTGTAGAGAGATTATTTTCTAAATATAACTGTTAATTATAAACTTTAATAATAATTGTGAACTAAAATGTTACATCACTGGGGAATATTTATTGTATTATGGGTCTCTTATCAAATATTTTACACTATACCTAATTAAAACATTGAACTTTGATAACAAGTTTTCTCATAATCACAACTACTGATTGGAAAGTGAATGAATGCAAAATTGAATCAATAATTAAATTGATCTCTAACATGATCTATCAGAAAAAAAACTTAACATTCTTCTTTTTCAGAACTTCAATATTCAAAGTTTGTCCAACCTACCGCAAAATTAACTGGCATATTCCTAGATCCACTTGGCTACCATCTCCTCTTGGCGTTTGCTGCCAGAAACAAAGATGGAAACCCTGAACTGGTATACTTGCACCGCAGGAGTTCCAAACTGAAATCTGTGACTAAATCAAGGAACTATGAAGTTACTGAGGTTGGCTGGAACAATGAGAACACATCGGAGACCACCACAGGGCCCATATTGCTGGGGACTTCTCAGGGACATATTTTGGAGACAGAGTTGGAAGCAGACAGTGATAAAATGTTCACAGCCAATCAACAGTACTGGCGACAGGTAATGATGATGCAGATTTTTTTTTTCATTAATATATACAATTATTTTACATAATATTTATTGTTACATGAATAACACTTGTATGATTTATGTTAAATGAAATAATGAGTAATTAATTAATGAAATATTTTTTCTTCAAAAACAAACTAGCCTGTAAATTTATTTTATTCTATACTGTTTTATTTTTTTATTTAAGCACTTAATATTTGTAGGAAATAATTTTTGGTCCCTTTTGCACATTTCTATAATTTTCCTATATTATAAAGTGTATCTTAATTTCACATTCTTTTTTCACAAGCTGCCTAACTACCTGCCCTTGTATGGAGGGAAGGAAATCGACGGTTTGGTAACTAACACACACAACACACTATCTCACATGCATGCTGTTTGTCCATTAGCACCTCACACTTGTATCACCAATAATGTATAACAATATAAAATAAATACACACATCTTGTGGGTACATGATGCATCTAGTTAAGTAGTACAAGTTACAGAAAGTCTATTTTTTACTCTCTAGCCTGTTTGAATGTCCCACTGCTGGGCAAAGGCCTCTCCCATGTTTTTTCAATTCCCTCTATCTTCGGCTATTGTTGGCCAGTCACTGGAGAACAACAACAATACTTCTCCAGTCTATTTATTACAAAACTCAAAAATAAAGAAAAATCTTCAACCTTTTCGCTGCCAGCTACAGTTGGGAATAATCCATACTAATTTATAAATGCTAAAGTAATTCTGTGTGTCTCTTTGTTGCCTTTTTAAATTTGCTGCTGGACCGCTTTTAATGAAATTTGGTATGGAGATAGTTGAAGTCCCAGGGAAGGACATAGGCTACTTTTATCCCGGGAAAACGCCGGGAAATAGTTCCCTAACGCGATAACCGAATTCCACGCGAGCAGAAGCTAGTTTGTAATATTAGTATGTATTCCCTCTGCACAGATATTCGACATAGTTGACAAGGACTCGAACCCGCCCATCACCGGGATCCAGTTCCACCGGGTGGGTAACTCCAGCAAGTTCTTCGTGTTCATCACGACGCCCACCAAACTGTACCAGTTCATCGGACACGCTGTCACCACAGACGGGAAGTTGTCCTTGCAGTCCATATTCCACAGGTAAACGTTAAATTTAAAAAATAAGCTTGTGGAACCGACGACCGAGTTTAATTTTCTGACGCGTAAAAGTTTCCTTATGTGGCCAATTTGCTGAACTAATGATAGAATTTTGAATTGAAGACTTTAAATAAGCGTAGAGTCCGTGGAGATTTGATAGAGACATTTAAAATTCTTTCTGTATTCAGATGGAAGATTTGGAGACGGAAGTTCTGTAAGTCATAACATTTTATGACTTACAGAACTTCCATGAATTGTTCAAGCGCAACAACAACACGCTTCTGCGGGGACATCAGCTCAAATTGATAACAGAGCTTTGTCATAGCAATCCTCGGAAACACTTCTTAAGCAACAGAGTGATTCATTCATGGAACAAGCTGCCAGAAGACGTAATTTCAGCACTGAGCATTAACCAGTTCAAGAACAGACTTGAGAAATTCTTAAACAGGTCAAGAAATACTTAAATTGAGAACAACTGGGATACAGGCATTTCACAGTTGATCAACTGCCTGCCTATCAATATAATATAATATATATAATAATAATAATAAAAAGTATTTGAATTTCAAGTGACAACCTGAAAAAAGCGAATATCGAATATAAAATAAAACACAAAAAGCTGTATCACCATAATGTTCCATTGGTGAGGCCAATGCTGCAAAGTTCCTGTCCTGTAGTCATTAGACAGTCTGGCTGGACTATTATTCCACGGAAGGCCAGTGTGGTATGAGTTGTTTTAGCTACTATTTTCAAGCTATATTAATCTGTTGCAGGTATCTAACAATACCAGAAACTGGTATCCAAGAGATTCCCTCAAACCTGAAGTACTCCAAGCTGCAGTTCTACTTCGACAGGAACAATGTGCCAAAAACTTTCGCCTGGTTGACGGGGCCAGGAATATTTTATGGACAGGTAAGGTGTCATTTTCGCTAAGGCACAGAATATTTAATAGTACTACATACAGAATGGCTACGGAATCACCCGCCCGAATCTAGCCCGCGCACAACTCGCCGTGAACTCGCCTCACCGACATTTGTTTCATCCGGAGATGGTGAGTGAACCATTGGCCCGCGTACTCGTACGCACACATTTACAAGTGTACAGACGTCCTCGCACGCACACAGACGTCCTCGCACGTAAACATTGACACTTCATTCGAATTCTGTTTCGTAATCGTGCTTTTATAGGCCGTCTAAAGCTTCGCTCAGGGACCAATGTCGCGATGCGCGAGCCGTTAAAATAATACATAGTCTGTAAATACTGCCTGTAAACAAGCCATGGTGGTCTAGTGGTCAATTTGAATTTACCACTTGAGTTTTTCGGTGAAGGGAAACATCGTGAGGATACCTACAAGCATCTGCGAAGTAATTCAAAGATGTGTGTGAAGCCCAAAACCCTCTCGTGATGAGAGGAGGCTTGTGCCCAGCAGTGGGACGCAAATAGGCTGCAGTAGTAGTAGTAGTAGTGTGAAGTCCCCAATCCGCACTGGGCCCGCGTGGGGACTATAGCACAATCCCTCTCGTGATGAGAGGAGGCATGTGCCCAGCAGTGGGAAGCAAATAAGGCTGCTGTGGTGATGTAAACCAGTATCATATATCGATCGACATAAGTTATTTTTGCTGTCGTTTGACGTTGGTCCTTGAGCGAGTTCTAAGACTGATCCCTGGAAAGTCTTTTCTTTCTTCTTTCTTTCTTCTTCTTCAATATTATCTTAAGCAATTAGCCTGTACATCAGTAATAATAGACCTATTGGTGACACTGAGTTAGTTAATAGTTATACTGCTGTACCACAAAAAGTATTTATAAGATATTACACAATTGTTTGTAGGTTTAAGATTGAAGTTCGGGTAATGGAGCGGAGGCGAGAAAAATGCGTGTAGTCTCGATCTTGATTTATTGACAACTAACTTTCAGAAACAAATGTGTCCTAAACATACCGGCCGCCAAAACGAATTGTTTTTAAATTGAAGTTTTACAGAATTTATATCATGCATTTACACATAACAAAAATGTCTATAGTATGTACGAAATTGAACGATTTATCACATGCATATTTTAATCACGTTGCACTTAAATAGTTCACTGTATAAACCACTATCAGCACTCTTTATTGAGGATCTTTAGGAAGGAGTATCAATTTCGACAATGGCCTTTTGAACTCGTGATCTCCCTTGCACTGTACCGTGACTACTCTTACGAGACCGTCTGCTCCGGGATGAAGGTGCTTCACTCTGCCCAGCAGCCATTTTGTCGGAGGTACAAGCTCATCCTTGATGATCACTACGTCTCCAATTGAAGGCGAGGAAACTGGCACTTGCCACTTGTATCTCTGTTGTAACGTATTGAGATATTCTGTTTGCCATCGGTGCCAAAAATCTTGCGTCATCTTCTGTATGAGCTGCCATCGTGTCAGTAGGCCCACCTTTTTATGCTCGTAATTTATTTCAGGAACACTGACTAAAGGTTCGCCCACTAAAAAGTGACCAGGCGTAAGGGGTAATTCTGTTCTGTCATCGATGAGACACATCGGGCGAGAGTTAAGGCATGCCTCTATCTGTGCTAGTAAAGTTGCCATCTCCTCATAGGTCAGCTTTGTATCTTTGTTTATTCTAGCCAGATGTTTCTTTGCTGACTGTACACCAGCCTCCCACAAGCCTCCATGCGATGGCATTTTTGGCGGAATAAAATGCCAAGTAGTTCCGTCATTGGCCAAAAGCTCTGCTATTTCTTGTGCTATATTGTCTTTTCCACTCCGAAACATGTCTTTCAACTCTTTCGCAGCTCCTACAAAATTAGTGCCATTGTCACTCCATAAGTGTTGGCAATAGCCTCTGCGCGCCACAAACCTTCTAAAGGCCGCTATAAAAGCTTGTGAAGTCAGGTCTGTCACGGCTTCTAAATGTATTGCCCGAGTAGACATGCATACAAACAGGCATATGTATCCCTTCGTTGCCTGGTGACCACGGCCTTTGGATGTTCTTATAGAGATGGGACCTGCGTAGTCGACACCACTGTTCAAGAAGGCTCTATGCGGATTAACTCTTGCAGCAGGTAATTGGCCCATAAATTGGTGTTTTACTTTTGCCTTTTCTATGATACATGTCTTGCAATTATGGATGCATTTTCGGATAGCCGATTTTAGTCCAATAACCCAGTATTTGCTTTTCACGTACGTCATCATTAATTGATTCCAACCATGAAGAGTTCTCGTATGGGCTTCATTAATAATTAATTTAGTTAAATGCTGGTTACTCGGGATAATGATTGGATGTTTAGTATTTTCAGATATTGCAGCATTTTGAAGTCGTCCTTTCACTCTTATCAGGCCTTTCTCATCTAAGAATGGTGAAAGTGTGATTAGCGAGCTTCTTTTCTTGACTTGTCCCTTTATCTTTAGTTCCTTGATTTCTTCTTCATAAACCAAATTTTGGTAAAATCGTATGCATTCTTCTTCTACTATATCCATCTCATTAGGTGTTAAGTATTTTTCTCTGATTTCTGAACTATTTTTCTTCAACATTCTCCTACAATATGCCAAAACACGTTTCATTCTTGACATAGTTGAAAATCTTTCCCAAATTGGTTTCTCTTCCAGAACTACATTATGAGTGCATTTGAGTTCTAATTCAGTTTGTGGAATGTCAGAAGCGACACATTCAATATTTTCTTGTTTAAGCCAATCAGGTCCGTTCCACCACATACCACAGCTGGCCAGATCAGTTGCTCGTATGCCTCTCGTGGCAATGTCTGCCGGGTTGTCGGCTGATTGGACATGTCTCCATCTGTCATTGTCTATCATCCGTGTAATTTCTGCGGTTCTGTTCGCCACAAATGTTCGCCAACGGTTGGGTGGTGATTGCAGCCATGACAACACGATCGTCGAGTCAGTCCACACAAAGATCTTGTTCTTTGGTACTCCCAGCAGCTCAGCAACATCATGGATGAGTTCTGCTAACAATGCTGCGGCACACAGCTCTAACTTCGGGACTGATATTTGTTTCAGCGGAGCAACCTTTGTTCTGGATGCTATCATCGTCACGTTCACCTTGTCATTTTCAACTACTCTGAGGTAAGTGACGGCTGCGTATGCTTGTGTAGATGCATCCGCGAAACCGTGAAGTTGTACATCTTGTCCTGCATGTTGTGTTGTTTTTAACCACCGTGGTATCTTAATGTCTTTCAAGTGTATCAACTCTTCTCTGTAAGCAATCCACTCTTCACACAAACTTGACGTCAGCTTGTCATCCCACTCTAAGTTGCAAAGCAACAACTTCTGGATTAAAACCTTAGCGATGACAATCACTGGTGCCAGCCATCCAAAGGGGTCGAACAGGCGAGCCACATCCGAAAGAATAGATCTCTTCGTAATTGGCATCTTCATTTCAGGTAAGTCGACTGTTGTGAGAAATGCATCATCTTTTCTGTTCCATGTCAAGCCGAGGATTCTTATAATTTTATCTAGTTTTATTTCTATAGCATCTTTCGTACTACTTCCTTCTTCCAAAAATTCTAAAACTTCTTCGCTGTTACTCGACCACTTTTGCATTTCAAAACCTCCTTTCTTCAATATTTGTCTGATTTCTTCACACATTTTCTTTGTCTTCTCTACATTTTCATTTCCTACCATTAAGTCGTCCATATAGAAGGAGTTTTTAATAACAGGCGCAGTATCTGGGTAATCGTAAGCTTCATCATCTGCTAATTGGCTGAGGGTACGCACTGCCAAATAAGGTGCGGCAGCCGTCCCGAAAGTTACAGTTGTGAGATTGTAACTGATGATGTCTTCTTGGGGGTCATCACGCCAGACAATGCGTTGTAAATTTGTGTGTTCATCTGTCATCTTGATCATTCTGTACATTTTTACAATATCTCCTACTACGCATATTTTATGTTGACGCCACTTCACAATCAAACTCCGGAGATCAGGTTGTAAGACGGGTCCAACCATCATGGTGTCATTGAGAGAATTACCATTTGAGCCCTTCGCAGACGCATCGTAGACCACTCGGACTTTGCTAGTGTCCTTGTCTTCGCGAATCACAGCAAGGTGAGGTAAGTAAATTGATTCGCTGCTGTCTTGGGATTCCGATATTTTTAAATGGCCCATCTCCTTGTATTCATTGATTACTTTTGTGTACTCCGTTTTCAACTTTTCCGAGTTCCGGAACCTCTTCTCCAATTGCATAAATCTGTTGATAGCTTGTTGTTTAGTCTCTCCGCATAAATTGATTGTTTCTTGTATGTTCTGTCGTAATGGCAGATGTACTACATATCTTCCACTTTCATCTCTTCTTGTTGTATTTTTGTAAATTTCTTCACATCTTTCTTCTTCTTTTGTCAGTAGCTTCTTCTTTTTGTATACTTCTGTCTCTATTTCCCAGAATCTTCTTAACATATCATTGTCTTCTTCCACCATGCTCGTGATATGTAGTGCAATTACATTGTGTTCCCCATTGTTATCTTTCCTTTCCCGTTGACCTGATAATATCCATCCCAAACTCGTCTTTTGTGCAATTATGCCATCTGTCATTTTAACCAACCCATCTTCTATTATCTTGCAGAAAACATCTGCGCCAAGCAAAACGTCAATCTTGCCTGGCGTGTAGTATGTAGGGTCAGCCAACTGCAGTGTTTCGAGTTCTGAGCATTTCATCGTGATGTGCTTCGAGGGTAAGCGTGTCGATATTGTCTTCAAAACATAAGCGTTCACTCGAATCTCTTTTGTTGAATATCGCGATGAAACTGTGAGATCAACGGTGTGTTTTATGGCTATTTGTGTTCCTTCTCCCACTCCAGAGACGACACCTTTGATATTAGTTCGTGTTAAACCCAATAATTGAACTACTCTCTCTGATATAAATGAAGCCTCTGATCCCTGGTCAATCAAAGCACGAAGTATGTGTGTAGCACCATCATTCGACTTAACTTCTACTTGTGCCGTGGCTAGTAACACTTCATGACCGGGTTGTTCTCTGGAGAAGTGTGCAGTTATCACTTTTTGTTCAAGTTCTGATTCTGGTTGTGATTGTGCCTCTTTATCTTGAGTTGTGTCTCTCACCTGGTGTAAAAGAGAGTGATGTCTTTTTCTACAAATCCGGCACGACGTTCTTTGTTTACATTTTATTACGCTGTGGTAGGGCACGAGGCAATTAAAACATAAGTGATTCTTCTTTACAAAATCTTGCCTTTGTTCTACAGGTTCACTTGCAAATTCTTTGCAGTTAAATATATAGTGATCACCTTTGCAATATGTACAGGATAGGCGTGATGATACGCTGGCGTGGTGTGCAAGTCGATTGGGGGTCTCTTCGGTTTCATCAGAAATTATGTGAAAAGATTTGTGCGTTTGTGTCTTTTCTCTTGAAAAACTCGTAGGTAAAACTAACTCGAGTGTTCGAAATTTGGCTTCAAGAAACTTTTTTAAATCGTCCCATTTAGGCATATGATCACAGTTGTAAGTATGTGATTGTTTCTCCCAGTCTAACAACGACTCTGTGTCTAATCTTTGTCCCAATAGAAATATGATTACGGGATCCCAATTTTCGGTACTAATGTTCAAATTGTTCAAACTGTTAATACATTCTGATGTCGTATCTAATAAAGTTTTTATTTGACTTGCAGACTGGTTAATCATTTTCTTTTGCCCAAATAATCTTTTCAAAATAGAATTCACGATCATCTTTTTATTTCCGAATCGACTTCGAAGTAATTCCCACGCTTGATTATAATTGTTTTCGGTGATTTGTATATGTCGTAATAATAATTCAGCTTCACCAGAAACGCTCGTCTTCAAATAATGCAACTTCTGTACGCTGGTCAATTTAGTGTCGTGTACAAGGGCTGTGAATAAGTCTTGATAAGTTGGCCAATCTTCGTATTTTCCACTAAATGTCGGCAATTGTATTCGTGGTAAATTAACAAATTGACCATTTTGTGACGACATAGAAATCGCGGAATCTTCTGCCGCTGAAGTTAACTTGTTTGCCTCCATTTTTATCAAATAATCATTTAAATCCGCTTGTAGACCTGTATACAATTCCTCCACTTTGTAAAAGTCTTCGTTAAGAAAATACGGCATTTTTCCCCTTTGTTCTCGGGGCGTGCACTTAGTGAGGTTATAATGTGCTTGTGTAAATAATTCCCAATACTCATCAATAGTTTTTAACCTCGTTTTAATATAACCTTCCGTTAGTCTTTGTTTTGGGCACTTTTTCAAGTTTGTTTGTGCATTTTGTATCATACTAGCCATATCTTCTAACGCCGTTAAATAATCTCTTTGTTCAGAAGTGGGAGTATAAGCCGATTGCGCCATTGTTACTTACGACGATTAAACAAAACTGTTCTGATGATCACTTTCACAGCGTAGTCAATAAGTTATAACACTCGCAGCGTACAAAGGTTTGTAGATAGTTCCATGCATATTGTAAAACGATGAGACGATATTACACAGTGTTCATATGATTTTCGCTGTCACTTCGTAGTTAATAAGTCTTAACCTGTGCTTAACACTCATAGCACCAGCACACTAAGTTTATATAAATAACTGTTCAATGCGTTTTAAATTACGACAATACGATATGTTGACAAGATTTGATTCACTTGATATTTAAAGTAACACTTTTAACTGCCCAGTTGAAGTAAACAAGTTGCGTAATTAGCAAGTCTTTTGTTTTCGCCGGCCGGCCGCCATCCACGCTCCATTGATCGATCCGGTTCGATTTTGGACCATATGTTTGTAGGTTTAAGATTGAAGTTCGGGTAATGGAGCGGAGGCGAGAAAAATGCGTGTAGTCTCGATCTTGATTTATTGACAACTAACTTTCAGAAACAAATGTGTCCTAAACAACAATGATATGAAGTTCCCTGTCAAATTAATTAAAGTGTTTTTATTAACGATCTAACTTACTCTATACTTAGTCTTACTGAATGACGGTTAATATTTCAGTTGGACCCCTCGTCCCAACAGAACTCCAACTCCCTGTTCACACAGGCCGGTCTAATCAACTACCCCCCCGACGAGACAGACAAGGACAGAGAAAAAGCTCCCCTCTCTTTCGTGCTCACTGAATTCCACGCGCTCCTTATGTACGCAGACCGCGTCAAAGTCGTCTCTCTCCTAAACCATGAACTAGTCTACGAAGACATCTATTCTGAAGCTCACGGGAAGCTGAAGAATATAGTCAAAGATTTCAGGAGGAGAACGGTCTGGGCGGTGACGGATAAAACTTTGTTTAGATACAAAATCGTCAGGGAAGAAAGGGACGTATGGAAAATCTATTCCGATAAGGAACAGTTCGAGCTAGCGAAGGAATACTGCTTCAACAATCCCGCCTACATAGACATTATTAATGTGAAACAAGCTGAGCTCTTATTTTCGAAAAGTGATTTCGAGAGGAGCGCAGAAATCTACGCAGACACTCAAAGCAGTTTCGAAACTGTGTGCCTTAAGTTTTTAGAAGCGGATCAAATTGACGCTCTCAAGATTTACTTGAACAGACGCTTGGAATCGTTGAATGAGGATGATAAGACCCTGATTTCCATGCTAGTCGTTTGGATGGCGGAGTTGTATCTATCCCAGTTAGGTTTCCTGCGACGGACGGGTCAGGAAGACTCGCAGAAGTATCACCAGCTGCAGAGCGATTTTGAAGTTTTCCTAGTTCAGCCGCGAGTTGAGAAATGCATGCAGCACGTGAAATCCGTCATTTACGATCTGATGTCCTCGCACGGGGACAAACAGAACTTAATCAAGCTGACTATTCTGAACGAGGATTACGAGAACGTTATAGCGCAGAACATTTACAAGAAGTCTTACTTGGAGGCGTTGAGTATGCTGCAAACGTTGAAGCGGCCGGAGATGTTTTACCAGTTCGCGCCGGTGTTGATGGAAGAGGCCCCGAAGCACACTGTGAACGCGTTAATAGCGCAAGGGATCCGCTTGAGCCCTTTGAAGCTGCTCCCCGCTTTTCTGTCGTGTGAGAACGACGAGGCTCACGTGTCAGAGATTATGCGCTACTTGGAGTTTGTGGTGCAGAATTTCAACGTGAAGGACCGCGCGATCCACAACTACCTGCTGACGCTGTACGCCGAGCACGACGCGGTGGCGCTGATGCGGTATCTGGAGCGGCAGGGGCAGGACCCCATGCTCGTCAACTACGACGTGCACTACGCCTTGAGGTGAGGACTCCAGCTATTTTAACAGACTTAATAGGGCTAGATTTTCAATGCCTTATTGCTGTTGCTGCAACGTTAGGTACTATTCGTCACTTGATCTTCAAATCATAATTTTTGTCTGGCAGGCTGTGTCAAGAGAAGGAGTTGT
>CAXARK010000372.1:0-14952 GCA_963971205.1 Aethes cnicana
ATTTGAAAGTCCTTTTACTCCTGTTAGGATGCAATGTTATTGACCGTTTAGGGTTAGTATTGCACAATATTCTTGAGGGCAGCTGCAGACGCATCAATGTTATTGCGCAATTTTATTGTAGGTCTAGGGCCGGCCTTACCTCTGTTGCAGGTAGGTAGGGGTTGTAGGTGTATGTTGCATTGTAAATTGTAATTGATTTAGGAGTTTCATCAACCATTTATAAGACCTATAAATATGGTTGTATCTATCATTTAACACGAGATATTATCCATTTTCAGAATGAAAATTTCATGAACTGTTTCTTTGGGTACAGCTCACACTCAGAATTGGTTGGAATTGGAGAGAATGTAAATGTATGTAACTGTGTAAATCTCTACTGCTACTGAGGAGGTTACAAAAGAAACATGCAATGACGGCCAAAACAATGATGTATGTTTTTAAAGTATTATAACAAAACTGCAGACGATTTATCCACACAGACACACACACACACACACCATTGGTTTACGGCAGGATTTTTAACCATGTTCTAGTCTGGACCAAAGTTATACATAGTAATCATTTCTACCTTCTCATGAAGCCGTGGTGGCGTAGTGGTTCGACCTACCGCCTCTCATGCACAGGGTCGGGGGTTCGATTGCGGCTCGCACCTCTAAGTTTACTTATGTGCGAAATTCAATTTGAATTAACCACTGTGCTTTTCGGTGAAGGAAAACATCGTGAGGAAACCTGCACGCATCTGCGAATTAATTCAAAGATGTGTATGAAGTCCAATCCAATCCGCACTGGGCCCGCGTGGGGACTATAGCCCAAACCCTCTTGTGATGAGAGGAGGGCTGTGCCCAGCAGTAGGACGCAAAATAGGCTGTAGTAGTAGTACCTTCTCATACATGGCCACAGCTGGTGTCGCCTGGTCCATAACCCCTCTCATCTGTTCATACAGCGCAACCAGCTCTGTCTTCGCATTCCGGCTCTCCTGAACCTGTTTCCGTAGCTCTATGAGGTTGTAGCAGTGCACGCACATTCGCAAGCCGCTCTTCTCTGAGACCTCATGTTCGGAACCAGGGGGCAGGGGCACTGATGGGTCTACAATTGATCCTGGAAAACAGTAATAAAAGACATATTATTATTATATTATTATATTATATTATATTGACAGGCAGGCAGTTGATCAACTGATAAATGCCTGTATCCCAGTTGTTCTCAATTTAAGTATTTCTTGACCTGTTTAAGAATTTGTCAAGTCTGTTCTTGAACTGGTTAATGCTCTGTGCTGAAATTACGTCCTCTGGCAGCTTGTTCCATGAATGAATCACTCTGGTGCTTAAGAAGTGTTTCCGAGGATTGCTATGACAAAGCTCTGTTAGCAATTTGAGCTGATGTCCCCGCAGAAGCGTGTTGTTGTTGCGCTTGAACAATTCATGGAAGTTCTGTAAGTCATAATATCCAGAAAGGATTTTAAATGTCTCTATCAAATCTCCACGCTCTCTACGCTTTTTTAAAGTTGTGAGTCCTAATATTTGCAGTCTTAGCTCATATGGCCGGTTTTTCAGCTGTCTTGGTAATTTTGTAAAGCTGCGTTGTACCTTCTCCAATAGTTCAATATCCTTTACAAAGTAAGGACTCCAAACCTGATAAGCGTATTCCAAGATGGGTCTAACATATGCCTTATATATCTTCAATGTCATTTCAGGGGTCAAGGATCCGAAAGCTTTCCTGATGAGGTAAATTAAAGATTTCGATTTCTTAGCTATAGTAGTTATGTGTTCCTCCCACTTAAGGTTTTCCGAAATCTTGACTCCCAGATCGGTTTGAACTTTGACAGGTTTGAGGTTGGTTCCTTCCATTTTGTAGGCGTAACGCGGATTTCGATTTCCAATTTGCAATACGGTACATTTTGCAGTGTTCAGGCTAATGAGCCATTTCTTTGACCATTCTACGATTTTGTTCAAGTCACTTTGAAGTTGGTCGTAATCAAGCAGAGGATTTGCGAAAATCTTTGTATCGTCGGCAAAGATACTGAGGCTGCTATGCAGAGAACAAGGTAGGTCGAAAGTGTAGATTATATAGAGTACTGGCCCTAGGACGGAACCTTGTGGTACGCCACTGTGGATCTCTCGCTCCTCCGACAATGTTTCACCAACTCTCACTCGAAATGTCCTGTGTCGAAGAAATGATTCAACCCAGCTGAGAAGCTTCCCGCGTATTCCTACATGTTCCAATTTCTGGAGCAGTCTTTTCGTGGGTACTTTATCAAAAGCTTTTTCATAATCAAGATAGATGACGTCAATCGGCTGTCTTTCGTTGAAGCTTTTTGTCCAAGATGATAGGCAAGAGAGTAAGTTCGATACTGTAGAACGACGTGGACAGAATCCATGCTGGTGGTCACCTATTATTTCATTTTGGTTTAAGAATGTTCTGATATTTTTAACAATTATCTTCTCCATTGCTTTGCAAACTACACTAGTGAGACTTATGGGCCTGTAGTTACATGGCTCTAGCTTATTTCCTTTCTTAAATATCGGGGTAACAGTTGCAGTTTTCCATTGCGTAGGTAAAGTTCCAGTGTCGTATGAATTTTGCATGATTGTAGCCAGCGTCTCCACTAAGTTACACTTTTGCAGTAATAAAACAGGGATGTCGTCTGGTCCGGGTGAAGAATCAGGTCGCATCTCTTTAATCGCTTGTAGAACTTCATCTGTGGTAAATTTAATTTCTGGAATAGGATCAGGGATTCTCAGGCATGGCTCTAGGTAGGGCAAGCTCCCGTCTGGTTCTTTCTGAAAAACATCAGCAAATTGGGCTGCAAAAGCGTCTGCGATCTGATTGGCTCGTGTTACTGTGTCTCCATCCTTGTTACGCAATAATGTTGGTATGCTTACCTTGGATGTAGCCTGTTGTCTAATATATGCGTAAAACTTTTTTGGACCATCTTCCAATAAATTTGTTTCATAGTGAGTGCGAGACGCTCTACACAAGTTTACTAGTCTGTTGTTTAGCATCCTGTAATCCATGTATGCAGAATCTGAACCTATTAGTAAATATCTGTTCCAAAGTGCTAACTTCTTTTGTATCATTTGTTGAGCGTCTTTCGACAGCCATGGCTTGTTTGTTGACCTCCGCATCGGTCTCACTTGAGGAACATGTTGATGAACTGCGTCCTTAACTGTTGTCACGAAGCACTGGTACTGAGTATCAGGGTCTTGGTGGGTTTCCAAGATACGACAAAGTGCGGGTCGTATTATTTCATTCAACTTATCGAAGTTGGCTTTATTGTAATTGTAGCGTGGAATCGTGTTCTTAGTGGTACTAGTTTGAACCTGGATCTGTATAGTCGCTAGCAGGCAGGTGTGATCGCTTTTCCCGATAGGGGCATGATGATCTATGTTGGCTATTAAAGTGTCGTCGTTTGTAAGAATCAGATCTAGGCAAGATGGCTGGTTTCCTTGACGGAATCTAGTGTTTTTGGATACCAATTGTTCGAGATTACTATTTCTATACCACTGTATGAAATTATCTTCCCTTGGCGTCACATATGCAGAGTTCTCCAGCGGCCATTTGATACCACCAAAGTTGAAGTCACCCATTATGACAGTAGTATTCAACTCAGAGGCATCGCTTATTTGTTTAAGTAAGATGTTGTCCTGATCCAGTGTTGAGTCATGGCCTCTGTAAACTCCACATATCAGAAGTTTGTTATTACCAATCTGAATATCTAGCCATAAGCATTCGGATGCGCTGTGTTTCATGTTGTACTTGGTATTTATTCTTGTGATAGCCAATTTAGTGTTATTTGCGGCGTAGATTGCTACTCCTCCACTACGTTTTCCAATCCGGTCGTCCCTGTGTATGTCATAGCCTGGTATTTTGACCATGTCTCGGTAATTATTATTATAGTTGGTTTAAGCAAGTTTACTCTGGCGGTGAAGAGGTCCAGTTTGGAGGTGACAGATTGAATGTTAGTATACAATAACGTTATAGTAAGAACTGTGGGTGGTACTTCTTTGGTTGAGTTACATGTGTTGCGGTTTTCTGCTGAGGGTAAGGTTTTATGGTGAGTTATTGGTTTTGGTTTTTTGAGGTCGCCTTCACAATGGTTGGTCCTCTGACGTATTTTATGGTGATATCCGTCTCTCCATCTGCAATGCGCTTGTTGAGCTCTCCTCGCAAGTACATGTTTTAAGCCGCTGTTGCATCAATAACAGTTGAAGGTCACTTTATTCAACATAAAAATAGTTACAGCTTAGAGAATGTTGAAAAAAGCGAAGAAAACAACATAGCGAAGCACTTTATCTCAAACCGGACTGTTAATTCATGGAATAAACTACCCGCCTATACAGTGAACTCTACAATTGTTAACCAGTTCAAAAACAGACTAGATAAAATGTCTAACATGAACTCTAAACATTAATGATTTTGAAACATCAGCAAATTGCTGTCTGTCTAAAATTAAATAAATAAATAAAAATTATAGTATAAGGTATTCTATTCTAAATCGCAATGCTGATTATTTAAACAAATATAGATGTAAATATTTTGAATACAAGTAGGATTCCTTAGCAAACTTGCTAAAATATGGTTAAGTACTTTATACTCACTAGCTATATTAATATCTAAGAAGGTGGAGCAGTCATGGCACAGTATGGAGCCGCAGAGTCTGCAGTGATGCTTCCGACGCGTCAGGTTAAAGGGCTTCGCACAGTTTGGGCATAGTTTCACGGAGGAGCCATCCAGCCAAGGGACCACCTGGAAAGTTATTTAACGGTTTGTATTGAATATACGTAGAAAGAGAAATCATTAACACTGCAATAGAGACAGAAAGGTTTTAGGTTTAATAATCTTCAGATATAAAGTAGTTGTATATGTTGAAATTTGTCAGAGTTGAAATGATAAAGTTGTTCTCTTGACACCTAATGTTTTGCCTAAATATATTATTCACTGTTAATAAAATTATATTGATATCATGTCATTTGCTATCATTTCTCTTCTATACTAAGAGCGAAAGCAATATCTACCGCCATTTTTGAAAGGCATACAAGCAGTTTGAACTGTACCGTGCAAGATAGACTACCTCTTGTTCATGCTGCCGCCTCTGGTTTGGCTCACTGGGCATGTTGCACACCAACTTGTCTAGTCTAATCAACAATTTATTGGTCTCCGTCGCGTACCGCTCCAGCCGCGCCGCCCGCACTCCCTTAAAATACTCCGTGTGACTCCGCGACACTCCCACCGTTTGCACTTCATTATAATCATAACTGTCTCTGTAATTAAACTTTAACGCGCGGTCAAACGTCGCCTGAATATCCACATCATCATTATTGAGTATTATCTTCTTCGCTTTCCCGAAAATCTCCTTCAGAGACCTCAGAACATCCTGTTCCTCCGAATGCAAACTCTCAAAGTGGTTCGTAAGTTGCGACGCGGTTTTCAAGTCGGCCTTGCAAATGGGACACAGGAAACCCTCCAGGATTTCCTCGTCGTTAGCTGCCGCCATCGTTACGCACTAATTCCTAAGCGCGCATGATAAATTAATGGGAGTTAGAAATGCAGAAGGAAATCCACCCATTCAATCTAATGATGATCAATTAGCGTTTCGTTTCGTTCATCGAAATATTTTGCTTTGTTGTCAAGACGTTTTTTTTTCCTATTCATATGAATACTATCTGATAAAAACCAATTATATAAATAAAATATGAATATTTTAACAAATTTTGATAAAGTAAGTAAATTGGCAATAAAATGGTGAATTATTTACTCGTTAGGACTGTAATATTTTTTTCATTTGCTAATCGTTTTATTTTATTTTGCATTAACGAAACGCTGTATACGTCAGTGATGCTATTCGAGTTAATAAGGAAAGCGCTGAAATTGAAACAAAAATTTCAAGAAAACGTTTGTTATGCTAATAACAAACGTTTTATGAAAAAAAAAAATGTTGACAATTTCAGTTCATTTAATATGAATGTTTTGCATTACAACAAAACATGTATTATGTCTTGAATAAAACACACAGCGTATTGTGAAGAAAGCAGTCTATGGTGTCTTAATTAATTCTATAAACATACCTGGAAACCCGGTACTTTACCGGTTTGTCACCGTCAGAGCGCGCCACTAGCACTCACTATCCGCGCGCTTTGCAGTCTCTCCTCATTGGCGTCTTCACCATCTCGCCAGCAAGAGCCTTGCTGTACGCTGTGTGTTTTATTCAAGACATAATACATGTTTTGTTGTAATGCAAAACATTCATATTATGTCAATTCTAAAACACACAGCGTATTGTGAAGACGTGTTTGGTATCTGCTGGTGACAAAAGCCATAAACGCTAATGTGAAATATATCAATCAAGACATATATATGTAACACAATAACCCGATTGCATTATGGTTTAAAAAATTAAATAAAGTTGATTTGATAACCACAGAAACTGGTGCTCTGAAATCGATCCGAGACTCAGTAACTATAAATAAAAAGTTTATAACCATTAACATTAAAAAGGTTATACAGTAGCATAATAATTAATTATACTTCAATAAGAAAAGAAGTTATGTCAAGAGAAATATAGTTTCATATTTTTTTTAATATATATATATATATATACAAGGGATTTCTCCTTATACCTTCCTTTTTCTACAAAAAGTCCTTTTAACTAGAGGTAGATAAGAAACTCTCATTCTGAACTTACTTCAGTATTATCTATGAATCATAAAATATCTACAAAATATTTTTTATTTATTTATTTATTTTTTGTAAAAGAAAAGGGTTTCCATAATATTGCTAACCCACTTTTATCCTGATGTTACTGCTGGCCTAAAAAAATGTTTCTATCCATAGAATTAAAATATTATTGTGCATCAACTCACACTGCTAATTGCAGGCTTTGAGTATACAGCCCGGTAATTAACAAAAAAGTTATTATTAGATATAGTATTAAGATTAGATATCAATGTTTTACTATATATATGTTCTGACAAAAAGATCTTTATATAAATATATACTATTTATGGTATTTTGTCGTATATAAGACCAATATATTTTTGGTGTGTCGACACCAGACATATACATTCAGATTGGCTATATAGAAAGAAAAAGTTCGTTTTTTAATTAAAAAATCTGGTCAAAAATAAGTAAATCAGTTTAAATCTGACTGTTTTAGATATGCAACCGAAATATTAAAATAAATATAAGTAGCAATTTCACTTCGAGTTTCCTGCTGAAAGCTAGCACTTAGTAGATTTGTTTTGTATGAGAAAAGCAGATATGTTGGCACAGGAATTAAAAAATCACTGGATACCCTGAACTAATAATAAAATTAGAACCATTCTTCTTGAATTATCGAAAACACTCCTCCTTACATTCGCTATTTAGAAACCGGTGAGGGATAACTTCAGTTAGCTATTGAAAGATCTTTTAAGCTAAAACGAATGCCACACTAAGAACTAGTCATTATCTGTTCCCTTTTTATAAGTTTAAGTAGATATATATATGAATATAGCTGACATATATAACATAACGTCTTGCATTGAAAAGTTAAGTTTCTAAACAAAAAGAACAAACTAGATAGGAATTGGGCAAATTCACATATCAATGTATTGCTTGGTGGGTTCTGAACTCTAATACGAGTAGTTCAATAGTTCATTCGGATTTGCTCCGATCAACTGGTGCATAAGTTAAATGTCAATGTTCTCCAATTATTAAATATGACAATTGTAAAAGATATTGTTTCATCTTATCTTCATTTAATTTCCATTTAATTTTTATTTAAGTTTCATTAAATTTTCATTATCATTTTCAATATTTCATTTTCACTAACTCTTTTATTTTCCATAATTTGTCTGATTATATTTCAGCTTATCTTAATGTAGGTACTCCTTACAAAGGTTGCAGTTGAAAATATATTGAATATCTCATAACTAGACTTAGGTTTAGTATCACTCTTTTAGGGTCTGCCTTATTTTGGATCTACCAGAGCTCTGGTCTCATATTTGGTTGGTGTGCAACTCCAGTGCAAACACTATAAAAAATGCCTGTCGCATTGTACAAGTGACATAGTGTCTGTGGTGACACTGATAGGTAAAGAGGAGTAAAGATCCAAAAACTGCTGCTAGGTGGTAGTGTCACTTCTGACTGAAGGTCTTCCCGCACCTTGCTAAACCACCATTTAAGATTAAGCCAATAAGCCTGCCTCGCTGCTGTATTATTGGCTATTGCCCTCCCACCTAAGTGATGGCCGACCCAACATGGGCTCGACTCCAACCAACTTTGTGGCAGATGGGAGTAACTGTCACTTGTTAAATGTGATATCTCTGATCAAGTGAACTGTAATGCCATTATCTCTCCGCGAGATAACAATCTTGGCTTTGTTGTCTTTCTCTCTGTTATGTTAATAACATTCGTTTTGATGACAATTTCAGCAGCTGCAGCAACCTGGGTCATGATTCTGGCATATTCAAGCCATCTAGTAGAATCTCACAGTCCGCTTCTGCTGCATCTGTGATTAAGAACCAAGTGACCCGTTTTTATAAATTTGAGTTTAAAAGTCTCCCAGGGCTATAGACCACCAATGTTTTTAATAACTCTCCGAGAGAACCTGGTGATTAGCCTCTTTTAGTATTACCTGTTCTTCCTGATCATGTGATGTGAAGAAACATCTGTGATTCCCAATGCAATTGTACCAGGCGAATCACAGGATTGGTAATGGCAAATTTCAAGACCCAAAAATAGCAGAAAAAACAGCAACTCTCTGTTATGAAAATTAGGACTGTGTATGCTCTGCCTCTCTGCAGAGTATCTTAGGCCCAGTAAGTTAAGACTCCGAGTCAACTGGGATTCATTTTTAGGAGCTATTCTGTAATACCCTGTTTCTTAAACAGTTATCGCCCTCCATTGCCTGACTTTTCAAATTGAAAATAATCTTGGTAATTTAGTAACCTGAGTATCCGATCTGCAGTATGAATATTTAATAATTTACAGCTATTGCAAATTGAGCTTTTTTAGTTTGAAACTGTATCTGTTAGCAGTCCTTTAAATAGCTTATCCGCCGCTCCAACATTTACCAGAAACTCACATCTTTTGCAGATTGAGAAGTCTCGGCTAAATGGTCTTACAGGCTAGCAGTCCTTTGAATAGTTATTCTGCTGCCCCTCCCCCAGGTTTCTAAAATCGCTCAAGCTTCCGTAGCTTTAGCCTTTCAAAGACGGGCGGCCATTCTTGCCTATCAGCAACCCTCGATTTGGAAACTATATTATTGTGGACACAAAGGGTCTGGGGGACTGAAAAAATAATAATCCAAAAATGGATGTACTTATTAAATTGGGTATCACACCTACTTTTTGATATGTTTTATATACAAACAAGCATTCTCACAAAAAAAAAATCCGGATTATTGTTTTCATTGGTCTAAATACTTCTAGTGACATAATGACAACTCTCCTTGAGAATAAACACTCTCTATCTGTGATAACACTAAGTCGTTAGTAAGAATAGGTTTTTCCCATAATGAGCACATTCCCTCTATTCATATACATGTGACCGTATATCAAGCTTTCGGGCTATATAACACTTAAGAGCAGTGAATCAATGTCTTAAGTTCTTATGTCTGAGTCTGGCCTCAAAAATATTACAACCCTGTTTAAGGCATTCTATTTTTGTTTCAATTGATTAAGTCTCTAAAATTCAATTGATCAAATGCTGCCAGCGAACCAGCTTGAAAGACTAGCCAAAAACTCTATCAGATGTAGATGCTCATTTATTTTAAATTCCACAAAAACACCTGGAAGTTGGTACAATTAAGAGTCATTTTCTCCCTGTCCTGCTGGAGTATTAAGTATACATATGTATTTCATTCAGCTGTGCTTGTAGGTATAGACCTCGGATTATGTCCTTGCAACAATTTGCTTTCAATGAGTTTTAGTTTAGCTACTGCTAATACTGATATAATATCGACCTTCAGCAATCTCCACAAAAAGGGAAGGTTAATAAATGCATCAAGGGCATCTGTCTAAATGCAAGACAATTCCGCCAACTTCGAGTAATTATTAAGCTAAATAATTGGCCCACAATCCGAGCAGTGTACGGTATATTACGGTACGGTAATAGTAATAAAATAAACCCATAAGAAGCAATAAACCAAATAAAAATACTGTCAACTTGACGTTTAACTGTATGAAAAGTAGTAAGTAATCTGTGCAACTTCGAATATTCCTCAATAAACGCTAAATTCAATTACAATTTACTATTGTAAATTGGAGTCTGGTTTAGGTCTGAATGCCAAATTATTATTGTGAAGTAGTAGCAAATGGACAAATACAGAAAAACTTTATACCTTGGAGCGGAGTCATACATAACCTCTATGCAAGATATTTTTGGCCGCTTGCTTGGCATCGGTGAAACTTTCTCCTCCGAGAAAGGGGACGACGCAGTCTCATCACACGAACACGAAGAGCGACGCTTCTCCGCATCTGAGACCTATAGGCACAGACCAACCATATGCCGGCCTCCCGGCACGCGATCTATTTTGTTATAAACACTACACAAAACTCAGTGCACTCAATTAAAATTGATATTCCGTGTAATTAAGCACTCGTACAACGGAATTACGAAGGTTTTAAGTAAAAAATATGCAAAATCTAATTTAAAAACTTTTCGACGAAAAAAGTTTACACGTCCACAGACTAGACCATAAACGCTAATGTGGAGAGACTGCAAAGCGCGCGGATAGTGAGTGCTAGTGGCGCGCTCTGACGGTGACAAACCGGTAAAGTACCGGGTTTCCAGGTATGTTTATAGAATTAATTAAGACACCATAGACTGCTTTCTTCACAATACGCTGTGTGTTTTAGAATTGACATAATATTCAGCTTTATCCTAAACATTATGGATTCTTCTTTTGTTTGTTTCTGTAATTTAGTGGTCTAGATTAAAATTTTGGCTAGTTTTAGCTTTAAGGTCGAAAACAAGTCTGAAAATAAGGATCTTAATAAATAAGGATCTGGGCGACCGAGCTTTGCTCGGGTGAAAATTGCTGAAACCGAGTTTTCTCAGATATGAGATATAGCTCGATTGATTTGTCGCCCCCGTAAACACCTATAATTTTAATCGCGAGTTTCCTAAAGTTTTTACTAGACACTGGCACACAGTTCACTAGTGCCATAACCAAAAAAAAAAAAAAAAAACACCTATAATATGATGTCATGTTGTGGTTTTGTTGATATAAGTTGTGTTGAATTGAATTTTCATGATTCGTATTCTTGGATATTGGAAACTCTTAGTTATTTCGTTTACTGACTTGACCTACGTGAGGAAATAAGTATAGTTGAATGTCTACAATTATGTCACAGATTCCATTATGTGTCAGCAAGAAAATTTTATGTTCATTAGGCTTAAGCAATTCAAGGCAGCACTTTCTGAAATATTCAACGGCGAAGGATGAAAAAATTAAAACTACAGTTGATCCTGCTGATGTCAAGCTTCATACGAAAATGAGAGATCAATGGTGGGACATCAATGGACCCATGAAGGCCCTGCATGCCTTCAATTTGTTGAGGGTGCCTTTTGTGAGGGACGGGTTGGTGCAAGTGCCTCCGTGTCATCGCTCCTACACGCCGCTCGCGGGCAAGAAAATCTTGGACGTGGGATGCGGAGGAGGGATTCTGTCAATGCCTCTAGCGAGACTCGGCGCAGACGTCACCGGCGTGGACGCCAGCAAGGAACTGATAGAAATGGCCCAGGAACACAGCCGATCTGACGGGACCGTCGGAAACAAACCCACTTACATCTGTACGACCATCGAGGAACACGCCAATAATAACGCGAACCTGTACGACGGGGTAGTGGCCTCGGAGATCATAGAGCACATTGACAACGACAAAAAAGAGCTATTCGTCAAATCCTGTATCCACACGCTCAAGCCTGGTGGCCGAATATTCTTCACAACCCCTTCTAGGACGAGGCTATCGCAGTTGACATCCATCTGTGTTGCGGAGTACGTCATCAGCGCTATACCGAAGGGCACACACCAGTATGAGAAGTTCATGACGCCAAATGAATTGACGTTCTTATTGGAGAGAAATGGATGTCACGTGGAGTCCGTCTTCGGGATGTTTTATAACATTTTCCAAAACTATTGGCAATGGATAGACTCAACTATGTTATTTTTCGCAATTCAGGCAGTAAAGTTAGAAGAAGAATCAACGGAACCAAAGAAAGAATTTGTTTCAATATTGTAAATAGCCTCCAGATTATTAAGAAACCAGTTCTGCGGGCTGCGGGTAGATCAATAACATGCAATGTTTTATTTTAAGATGGTATGGTATAATCCAAATTTTCGTCCAAATCCAGAGCCGTTTCTGAGATCGCTTGGATAAATAAATAAAGAAATATACAAGATTAGAGCGTTTAAAGTATAAGATAAGACTGAATAATAAGACCTACTTGAAATAATAATAATAAGGAGAGAATAAATAGAAAAACCAAGATTCACATTATAGATTTCATATATTCCGTAACATTATTGAACAATAGTTTCAGTTGTTCCAGAGCATCTGCAGTTTCGGGCCAATTTTGTTTCTCGACCGCGCGAATGACCGCCTGGCCCGTCAGGCGGGCGGAAGACAGCTGTTGATCCGCCTGGGTCTTCTCTTTATCTTCTGTTTCCTGTCTGGCTTGGAGGCTGCATTCTAGAAGATTCTGTGCCAGTTCTATCAGCTTCTTACAGGTTTCCGGATTATTCGACCAGTTGCCATTCTGAAATGAAACGAGGCATTTAGAAACGGTTGAATTTGTAATTGATTGGGATTTCTTTATTTATGAAATAATTTATCTTTTTTCTTCGACCTAAGCCGTTGTAGCCGTTGGACCTACCGCCCTCAACTCATGCAGAGGGTAGGTGGTTCGAACTCTAGTTTACTTATGTGCGAAAATTAATTCGAGTTAACCACGCTTTTCGGTGAAGGAAAACATCGTGAGGACTGCACGCATCTGCGAAGTAATTCAAGGATGTGTGTGAAGTGCGGACCTAGTGCGTATTCACGGCACTAGGTCCGCGTGGGGACTATAGCCTAGTTGATGTAAAGGAGCGCAATCTTTATAGTTCCAAAAGTGGACACCAAATCGGGTAGGTTGGGGGCGCTGCGGTCGCCAAGTGTCAAGCCACCTAGGCGGATACTCTGCAGTAGTGCCTTCAGATGGCGCTGCTGAGGCGAAAACGGTGGTGAGGAGAGTGTGTTTTGTTTTGTTGCTTATCAAATCCGCTGGACACGTTTTCAACTGTTTCGCCATGTAAGATTGCGCTCCTTACCAAGACACATTCCACACTCCATACCTGTGTATAGCCTCTATAGGCCTTCAAGAGTCGCTGGCCCTTCAGAAGCAGAGTGGGGCTCAAGTCGGCGTAGAGATGCCAGATCTCGGGCTTGTTCGGATGCACAGAGGTGACCCTGCCGAATAGCTCCAGGACACGCTTGTGTAACCTGAAATAACCGGTTTAGGCATTGATCGATTTATAAGTAAGGATTCACAATCAGCCGGAGAAAAATAGCCCGTCAAAACGGGTGCCCGAGTTGTTTGGCTTTCAGTCAATTTGACAATTTAAATCTTATAGCGTTAGGTTTACTTTTGTATAAAATATTTATCTTGAAACATATTATAAAGAGACGTTATTAGCATATTGGAACGTATTTTCTAATGTCAGTTTGCTCCATATATTTTGACATATTCTGTTAGGCACAGTTCGTCCATATGTTATTTATTATAGGTCAATGGGTTTAGGGATAATAAGTAGTTTTCTAATCAAAACTTTTTGGGGTTGGAACTCAGACATTTACATTTATCTGTGTGTAGACCACAGAACAATATTAGAATAGAATGAGAGGTTAGTTAATTTGTGTGGAAACCTGGCATGTAAAATTTTGCTTTGACGTCACCCATCGATGAATGGAGATTCCTCAATGAGGGTCACCATGAGTGAATTCGCCGCTAGACGGGCTTGCAATCCTATAAGGTGCAATGTTGTCAATAAACACATGTGCCATATTATACGCTAAATTGGCAACACTGAGGTCTCCGACACAGTGACATTGACACTATTGTATGAAATGACATTGACAGCCACTATACGGTGGCCCTCATTACCTAATACCTCATCATTTGTACATGCCTCTTCTCTGTATTGAAAATTGTATTTACGTCACCCACGTAAAGTGGGATTTTCTGCTCGTTACGCGGGGAGAAAATCTCACTTCCTGGCTAAGGCAAGACGTAATTGTATTTACATCACCCTTGGCCGTAAAGTGGGATTTTCTGCCCGCTACGCGGAGAGAAAATGTCACTTTTTGGCCAAGGCAAGACGTAAAACTTTTGACAAACCACGGGCGGTAATTCGTAAAGCCCCAGATCGCATATTTATGGCCCTCACCTACGGTTCACCTCACCTGCGATCTGGGACATTTACTAATTCACCACCCGTAGGGCTGTAATTGTGATTGTTATTCTGTACACGAAAGTGTTACTTCTTAGACACCTCTGCGGTATAGTCAGTAGTGAGAATTCACCACCCGTAGGGCTGTAATGTAATATTGTGATTGTTATTCTGTACACGAAAGTGTTACTTCTTAGACACCTCTGCGGTATAGTCAGTAGTGAGAATTCACCACCCGTAGGGCTGTAATGTAATATTGTGATTGTTATTCTGTACACGAAAGTGTTACTTCTTAGACACCTCTGCGGTATAGTCAGTAGTGAGAATTCACCACCCGTAGGGCTGTAATGTAATATTGTGATTGTTATTCTGTACACGAAAGTGTTACTTCATAGACACCTCTGCGGTATAGTCAGTAGTCACCTGGCCGCGCCGCCCCCGCCGGCGTCGGCCGCGTCCTCGAGCACGGCCCGCGCCAGCAGCGCCAGCACGGCCTCGTCGGCGAACTGCCGCCGCAGCTCCAGCATGCGGTGCGCGCC
>CAXARK010000373.1:0-16425 GCA_963971205.1 Aethes cnicana
ATTTCAGTTGATGCTTTAACCTAAGTATGATCACGTGTAACGATGGTATATGTTGTCTAGCAATCCTTTGGGATTTTTCACTTCAACTCTTTTATGGAAAATAATTAGTACCTATGTGTACAAATTGTCTGTTTTTTTTTTCACTTTAACACTTGTTAGATTAAGTAAATCGTAATGTTGACGTACCTATTTATTTATTGTGTTTAGGTAACTCTAGTAGAAGTAGGAAAATATTTGCCACACTCACAACACGTTAACGTTTGTGCAGTTTATAACTTAAAGTAAGTATCACGTAACTTTTAAAGTTTTCACAAAATGTATTCTCAATATTGTCACTATCATTACAATCACTAAAACTTCTTTTTTCACTTTAACTTGTTCAAGAAGTAACTTAGAAAAGTTAGATATTTTCATACAAGGAACGTTGAACTTGAAAGTACAATTAGGTCACGTATTGTCAGCGGCGTCGCGCCACGTGCGCCCGCGTCGCCGTCGGCCGGGAGTGTGGCGCGCGCGCGCCCGGCGCAGTGTGCACTCGCCTTTACAACACACACCGCACTGTGCGTTGCACACACGAATATACACCTTCATTAAATAGGGCTACAGATTGTTGTCAACGCATTACAAAGTTTGTACATTTGATAATTTGCAATGTTATTCATGTCGCTAGATTAAGCGAATTTGAATTTTACGTCAAGAGCAGTATTGCCTTGGAAATTGATTGTAATGAGATCAAATACAGTTCGAACTGTTCGAAATATGAATTGTCGTTTCCGTTACGCATTTCAAATCGTATAGTCAAAGGGACAGAGTAGGGATTGGGTTGTTTTTTAGAGATGGAGGGTTGGTATGGCCGCGTGGCAGGCGCACGGTGGGAAAATGAAGCAGCAATTAGGAAATGCAATTTTATCCCGAGCTATTGGTGTGGATGTATGGGGTGTAGTGTAGGAAGCGTGGGACGAGGATTAACTGGCTGCGTGGTAAATAAGGGGAAAGCTAGAATCACTATAAGTGCTTTTTTATTTTTTTATTTTAGTGAACCCTCAGGGGATATTGAATTTGAGATGTCAGATAAGGCTGCTCTTCTTATTCGTTTTTTTTTTGTAAAACAATTACCGAAGTTAAATAATAGGTAACTAGGTATAATAAAAATTGGTATTATAGTACTTTGTAGAGTTGTAAATAAAAATAAGACAAAGCTATATAATTCTTAGCACCATACATTATAAAATATTCGCAAGAAAACCATCTTTCTTAAGATCTTGAAAAGTGGGTAAACATTAACCAGCATAGAGATCTTCTACTATCTAAAGTCCCGCGCCTTAACATTTCAAAACGCTTCATTTTTTTATTATTATTTAAAAAGCACCACCAACACTCTCAACGCATAGTTGATGGCTGTCTCAGCACGCACACATGTGTTGAGAGTGTTGGTGGTGATTTTTATTAAATACATTGAAGCGTTTTGAAATGTAAAGGCGCGGGACTTTAGATAGTAGAAAATCTCTACCATAGACATAGTTTTACAAAATTACCTACAAATCTAGCGAACAACCGAAGTTTTAAAGGTCAGCCCGTCAATTAAGAAGGTCTTTAAAAATAATGTGTCAATTTGAATTCCAAGTTCACAATGTCCATAATAATAAGCCTGTCCGCCCAAAAAGTCCTTTAAAATTAAATAATTGGTCTTTTAACAAACGGTTAGACTAATTACCATAAAATGGTAATGCTTGAATGTCACTAAATTAACTCCAAAACCATTGATCTATTATAAGTAAGGATTCACATGCCCGAACAGCTCGGGCACCCGTTTAGCCTTCGTCATAAAGAGGCGTTATTAGCATATTGGAACGTATTTTCTAATGTCAGTTTGCTCCATATATTTTGACATATTCTGTTAGGCACTGTTCGTTCATATGTTATTACTTATTATAAGTCAGTTTCCAATACTTGATTTTTCTTTTCCACTGCTCTCTAACTCTTTTTAACAACAGTACTGTAAGCCCAATAGGATGAGGGAGTCGGAACTACAAGAGCTTTTATTTTTGAATGGAAGTTCTAGATCCATGTTATCACTTTCAGCACCGAGAGACCGTTATTCGGGTTAATTTTGTATGAAAATTGGAGACATCGGCACTGAACGTGTTAATTGGGCCTGCGTAGTCCGGGGCACGTTTCCTTAAAACCATTTTTTGGTGAATTTAGTAAAGCTCGAATCTATTTTCGGGTAAGTATATATAGGTACATTTAACGTAGATCACTTTTATTTTCGGAGAAAAAAAATGTTCCTCTGTAATATTGACAGAATGACAGCATTATCCAATTTTCATTGCGTCATTGAAAGTTCTTTACATAATATAGGTAGCTTTCATAACTTTATGATTTTATGTTCTGAAACTGTCACTTGTAACTACATATCTAAGTACGTAACAAACATGTCTATTTACGTAACGAAGATCTTTAGTTTTTCTGACAGTTTCGTTAGATCACGCCAAATCTTTTTCCAAAATAGGCACAATACACTATTATATAAATACTCTTTATTGAATACCAAAAAAAAATTACATAATTAAACACAAGAGACTCCCGCCACCCTCTCCACTCTAGCCGGCCAGCCAGTCCGATCACGCCTTAAGAGTTAAGAGCCGATCCACCTTCCTACATTCCGCCGATCCAATCACATTGACCAGAACGAATGCGACCCTCAATCTGTGGAAAGAAACAGCGCCCTCTCCTGAAAACTTTGTGCAACCAGCTCACAGCCTACCACCCGGGCGACGGCGGACACGGCCTATAAAAGCACGTTTTCGAACACAATTCGAAATATGTGCCAATGTTTTTCTTGCAAGGACGTCAGTGTGCATGCGAGGACGTCTGTACACAGCGGGTTTTATTGCTCCGATGGACAGTTGCTAATGGCCCTACTTTAGTAAATGTGTGTGTACTACTACGCGGGCCAGTGATTCACTATCTCCATCTCCGGATGAAACAACTGACGGTAAGGCGAGTTGGGCGCGAGTTGCGCCCCGGCTAGATTCAGGCGGGTGATTCCGAGGCCATTCTGTATGTAGTACTATTAAATATTCTGTGCCCGGGCACAACCTGGCTTGGGCAACATTGAAGTCCGTTAATGAACTTCGTACTGGAGTTGGTCGCAGTAAAGACAGTCTGTGCAAGTGGCGTATCAACGGGGCATCCTCCAACCGCTGCGTGTGGCATGGCTCCGCAAACTCTGGCGCAGCTTACCAGCTGCCCAGCTTGCCCATCCTCCTGCTCACAGGAAGACCTGATCAAAGCTCTAACCAAAGGGCAACAGACGTTGCTGGCTTTTGGGCCAGCACAATTTAGCATACAGCCATAGACTCGATAAGAAGAAGAATACAAAGAACAAAGAAGGGTGACAACAGGCAGTCATATCGCTAAAGAGAGATCTCTTCTAGACAACCTTTGGTTAACTAAATGTGTGCGAAATCTTCAAAGTATCAAAGTAAGCAATGAATAAATGGATTGCATACTTAGAGAAACTAATAAACATGCCTACCATGTTGGTATGTAGGTAGGTAGCACTTTTTTATACCAATGGTATAGGCGAAGAGCGCACAACCCACCTGATCGTAAGTGGTAATTGCGGCCCATGGACACCGAAATCCTATGACCCCCCATTAAGAAACCATAAGATCTCGAATGCGTTGCCTTACCCTGAGGCCTAAGATGGAATGCCTCTGTGCCAGAAATTTCACCGGCTGCCTTAACCCCCTACCGGAACATTACATAACAGTGCGAGCACTGTTATTTGGCGGCAGGTTAGCGGGTACTACCCCGGACGGACCCAGCACCAGGTCCTACCATGTATATATGTAACTTATTGTTGTCCAAAATGATATGGATTACGCAGGCAGCATGCGCTGACATGCTTCTTCCATTGTGTCAAGTTTAGACCGGCCACGTGGCGAGCGCGTGGCTTGTTCCCACTTATGGCTCATACACACAATACCATAATACCTATTTAATGAGCAGCGTCCACGAAGTTTTGTTCTTGAACTTTTGTTCTGATGATTTGCATACGTACGTACTTACCTATAATGTGAGTTTATGGAATAGGTTTTTTCAGGGAGACAGGAAAAATTATGAGAAGAACTGCTAGAAAATAATAATTAGAAACATTACCCTCCTTGACATTCGAATAAAAAATACTGGCATAGAGGATTTCCATATTAGGTCCCATGGTTGCCAACACATTAGATATGATTGATATCATATGATTTATAATGCCCATGGACCACACTTAGAGATCTTCTACTATCTAAAGTCCCGGGCCTTCACATTTCAAAACGCTTCAGTTTTTTTTTTCATTATTTAAAAAGCACCACCAACACTCTCAACGCATAGTTGATGGCTGTCTCAGCACGCACACATGTGTTGAGAGTGTTGGTGGTGCTTTTTAAATACATTGAAGCGTTTTGAAAGCGGTTTGAAACCCTCTCGTGATGAGAGGAGGCCTGTGCCCAGCAGTGGGACGCAAATAGGCTGTAGTAGTAGTAGTAGTAGTAGTAGTAGTTTTGAAATATGAAGGCGCGGAATTTTAGATCGTAGAAGATCTCTACCATCTAGGTGGCCTGGGTGGTTGCTGTTTCCTACCAACAGCATAAACAAAAAAGTAATAATTATAAGGACGCAAAGTACATCAGATTGCAAGGTAGATTTTTTTAGCGACTTCGACTGCGTTAGTGTGCAACACGAATTAATAATCATTACACAAGGCGGAATTACGAACGAGCTTTCCAACTGAAAATAATATAAACTTTTCCAGCCCGTTTATTCTGCTAATTACTTAATTACTTACGCTTACTCAATTAACTTGAAACAAGTCTAGATTGCGTTTCATTAGAAAGGCAATTAAATCTCGTCGTAAAGTCGAATAAATGTCACATTAGTTAGTATTATTTAAGTACTTACCTTTTATTTAACGACTAACTTTGTAGGTATTACCTAATGACGCCACTGCTCGAAATATTTCCTTACCCTATTATTTTATGTTTGTAAAAAAAATAGTTTCGCCAGGGAACTAGCGGATTACCTATGTAAGCTTTTGTGTCAAAAAGGATGAAATCTTGCAGAATTTATTAAAAAACTAACGTTTAAAAAAGGAACTCGCATCTTCACATCGCATGAAATCGCATTACATTCGCACAAAGGCTTTTTCGATTTATCCTTTAATGTACTCAAGGGTTTAGTTTGTAACAACAAGTGATATCATCAAGTTCTTTGTGCCCATAACCTCATCGCACGCGTATATTGTATACTTTCATTTCAATATATTAGGAAAAGAATATTGATCAGTCTTAGTTTTTTTTTACCAACTCGAAAAAAGAACTTAAGAAACATGCTTAAAATCGGTAGCTGATTCTATGGGTAAAAAATCGTCACAAGTCACAACGGTTTGCTTGACCCCGTATAGAGATACTACTCAAGATCGCGGCTTCGTTTCCAAGTTTTATCGAAAATAATTTATTAAAAGATCGCCAGAGTAATACTTACCTACTGTAGATATATGTGTTTTTCAGACAGCATGGTTTTTGATCCACTACCATTCAACTTTCGCTATTTTAGACGACATTACACGGCTCACGGCATTGCGAAAGCCCATGGCTTCAACAATCCTAAGCCGTTCAGTCAAAAGTTTAACAATGAGACGTTTTTTACCCGAATGTCAAGGAGGGTAATGTTTTTTACAATGAATCCCAACAATAGATCCTGAACAGTAATCTCATCGGGATCCTTGTAAGGAGTCACGCATTCAAGAACCTTATCTTGTAAATATCCTTTGTAGAAACCGATTGGGATTTGTATCGTGTGCGTTGAGATGCGACGGGGTGGTTTAGTTAGTGTAGGAGTTCATAGTTTACTAGTTGTGCCTCGCGACTTCGTCTGCGTTATAAAAGTGCTTATAACTTTTCTTTCCGAGATCCGAATGATGCTATTGAAAACCGCTCTCAAATTGAGGTTAACTCTAACAAACAAACAGACAGACAGAAATAAAGAAAGAGACAGAAAAAATACCCTTTTCTTATACTTAGTAAAGGTATAGATAGATAGAATAGATAAAGGCTTGTTAAAGTCGGAAAAACAATCGTAATCGGAGGGAGTGTGGGTTTTGCGCACGACCAGAGGCTCTACCTATTCGAAACTGTACATAGGGATATGGAGAGTCCATAACATAACCTACATAATTAAGTACTCCTGGGTTTTTCGAGCTCCACTTACAGTCGGTTTAGGGGTAAATAGGCTGTTGTAGTATGAAATTTCAAATAGAAGAAGTTGTAGGGCGGAGTATCTATATGTATATGTATACCTATTTAGTGCAGGCTCAGCAGACTATACGTAGGTTACGAGTATTGTACGTCGTAAGATACAGCTACTCCTAGCCCTGAATCGTGCCTTCCCTCGACGAAGATGATGGAGATGGGGCCGCTAATCCGTCCGTAGCAACCGTAAGTGGCTTAGATGGGGTTAATCCGGCCTACAAGACGGTTTGGCGAACACTTAATAATAATAATAATAATAATAATAATTTATTCATCTCTCATAACAAATAGGTACAAAAAATCTTAATTCTAGTGAAATGCGCTGAATTTATATGAGACCGGATAATTGTAAAAGAAAATAATTACAATGATTCCTGCACTAGGCGAGGCCTGTCCTGCAGGTAATCATTTAGACACTGTTAAATCGACTTTTTACTATTTCTTAGTTTACAATATGAAACAAAACGAATTATACAATAATATAAGAAAACAAATATACTTAATAGGTATGATACAAATTTGTTTAAAAAATCAGTTACTACGGTCTGTGAGTATGTGTGAGTGAGTGCGGGTTTGCGAGTGCATGCTTGTGTTTTATACAATTTAGTATGTGTGTGTGTGTGTGTGTGTGTGTGTGTGTGGATTATTTGATCCCCTTCAAGATATCCTCAATTTCCGAATATGATAGAGTACTAAGCCAATTCAAAAGTTTATGTTTTAGTTCTCGAGTACTACAGTCTTTAATACAAAGTTTTGAGCTTATTTTATTGTAAATAAAGGGATATAAAAACTTCTTAAATCTTCTAACAAATACTGTTTTAATTCTAGGCACGGGAACTCTAAAAACTCTATTTTGTGTTAATCTAGCATAGCTTGCCGATTTCCGAATTTCATCGTGAAATTTAGTCGCAGCCTGCAAAATGAAAATACCACGTACCGTAAGTACGTTCATATCTTTATACACCTGTGTAGTGGGGTACAAGAAAGGCTTTTTTAAAATAACTTTTAAAACTGAGCGTTGTGCTCTTTCAAGCAAAATGAGGTTCGTTTTGTAGGTACCACCCCACACACCAATGCAGTAAGATAATACCGACTGACAGATACTGAGATAGACGGTTTTTAAAATATCCCTACCAGCAGAAGAACGGAGATTTTTAAATATATAAATCAGTTTACGGACCCGTTTTGCTGTTGTTATTAAATGTTGCTTAAAATCTAGTCCTTCATCAATGACTACTCCAAGATATTTAACATCCAGCGATCTAGTTATGCGTTCACAATTGCAGGGTAAGTCTTGAGAGGCCAGGCTAGAAGTACATGAATGGACGCTAATGTCAGGAATAATGGAGGGTAACGTAACTTTTGATTTGTTAAAACAGACAAATTTAGTTTTAGATAAATTAAGCGTCAGCAGATTATTTTGTAGCCACCGGGACACCACTTGCATACCATTTTCTGTGATATTAATTAAGTGCCGCCAGGTATCGTCGTGGAAGATGATGGCTGTATCATCGGCGTAACATATGATATCAGCGTTTTTAATATCTAAATTACTTATCTCATTAATATATAAAATGAACAGAGTGGGGCCCAGTATACTACCCTGAGGGACGCCAAATTCAATTTTCCTGGGACTACTTATGTTCTGATCAAATTTAACACACTGAGATCTATCTGTTAAATAGCTCCTAAACCAGTCCAGTGTGCAGCCCCTGACACCGGCAAGTTCCAGCTTACGTAACAGTATGGGCACAGAAACTGTGTCAAAAGCCTTGGCAAGATCAAGGAAAACGCCAAGGCATGGTCTACCATTATCTAAGTGATCGCAAACTAGTTCAGTGAGTAATGACACAGCGTGCTCAGTCGACTTATTTGCACGAAAACCAAACTGTCTGTCGGATATAATTTTATTCTTATCTAGAAATTTTATTAGTCTCAAGTTCACAATTTTCTCCAGTAGCTTAGAAAAAGAACTAAGCAGAGAAATGGGCCGGTAGTTGCTGGGGTCCTCTCTATTTCCATTTTTGTAGACCGGTGTAACAGCCGCTATTTTCCAAGGTTTTGGGAAAGAGCCTTCTGCGAGACTTAAGTTGAAAATAAAAGTTAAGGGAGTGACTATGTAGTCCTTCATTTTAATAAGTAAGCCATTTGAGACTCCATCGAGACCTGGAGCCGAAACGCTCTTTAGGCCCATTATCAGTGCCTCCACCTCTGATTCATCAGTTGGATGGAAGAAAAATGATTCCGGTGTACTAGTTTTTTTACAAGTGACAAGTTTTGCTAAGTCTGCTTCTGTTTGTTTTGTGACAGAGAGTATATTGTTTGCAAGACGTTTCCCTACATTTGCGAAGTGATCATTGCAATAATCAAGGGAATCAGTAATATTGTTTTTAATTAATGTAACTTGGTAATACACTTAATGTTGTGCTGTTTTTTCAGTCTCTATTTTTTCCGTGGACGAGCACTATTTTATTTCGCGCTCTAACAACTGAAAATACTTTCATGTGGCGTGGTATATGAGTTAAGGAATAACAATTGGACTGGATCTACACTATAACTGTAGCCCGATATTCTCAAGGAATTAAGATTTTCTCCGCGAAACGTCGATCGCAACCACAGAATAAGTAATAGCACTAATCGCAACGCAGTTCTAAATATTTATTCGACATCCATATTATACACACACTCAACAGCAATGAATTCGGGTCACTTCGTATAACATTTTCCATAGAAAGTGACCCGAATTCATTGATGTTGAGTGTATTAATGCGAAAGTAAACTCTGGCTGTCTGTCACCGCTGGAAAGATTTAAATGAGGGTCGGAGATAGTTCGAGTCCTGGGGAAGCTAATAACAGAATTCCACCCGGACGAAGTAGTTTAAATCTTTAAAAACATTTCAATACCCGTCATGAAAATGACGAACCAAACCTTAAAAATAATAAACTAGGTACATTTAACAGTAAAGCCACCCACACTTGATACCCCGCGACAATGCTGTCGAATCACCTGCCTCGACTGCCGCCATCTCGTTCTCACGCCCCGTATAATGGGTTAATCCCTATTCCCTCGGGTTTTTGCGTGTGAACGAACGCGAAATTAGCAAACTCTGCGAGACAAGTTTGAGCAGGTTTATAAGGATTCCACGTGACTCTTCTGAAAAACGTGGCGAATTCTTACCGGTGCGAATTGTTTTTTTGTACATGATTTTAGTAAGTAAGTAAGTATAAATGTCAGTTTATTTACAAAGAACATGGAATACACTAACAGGTGTTACAAAATTGTTAAGACGCATATTCTGCCGCGGACGCGACGCGTACAAAATAGGTATTTCATGTTTTTAAAAATATTCATTAAAAATATCTAAATGTAAATTGAAAATTTTAGTACAATAAATTATAAGTTAAAAATACATGTCCAAGTTTACTTAAAATCAATCTCAAAAACTCTCTGACTGAGTAAAAACAATGTTCCATCAAATAATTATTTACTTTTCTTTTAAATTCCCTATCCATACTGTCTTTTAATCATAGACGTAAATAATATAGACCCGGTCTAACGTACACGTAATATGTCCCCACTTCGTCGGTGTCCAATCCAAAGTTCTGTCACCAAGCGTGTGTGACAATAAGCGTTTTTTAAAAAAAAAAATTCGAAACTGTTTCTCAGTATCTAAAAACTCGTCTCGTTGTTGGAAAAATGTGACCCAGCTTTAGTGTCACGATACAAGTTTAACTTTGGATTGGACACCAAGGAAGTGGGGATACATGACATGCATCTACGTAAGGCCGGGTCCATACGAAGTATTATTTATGTCTATGTTTTTAATACAATTTGGTAGCTATTTACACGAACTTTATCAAAATGTTGAGATATTTCCTTGTGTTACTTAATACATGTTATACAATTAGTCAACACTTACTTCAAGCTACTATACTGCTACTACTACTATTACAGCCTGCGTCCCACTGCTGGGCACAGGCCTCCTCTCATCATGAGAGGGTTTGGGTAAGCTACATAGGTATCATTTAAGATTAACCATTTCAGACGCGTTCAAGTAGAAATAGTTTCACTTTACCAACTTCAAAGCGATTTTTTAGACAAGTCTATGGCTTTGAGGAACACAAAAGGAAAATGGACCTATGAATAAAACATTTTCTTATTTTTAACGGAGAAAACGATCAGTAGAGATCTTCTACTATCTAAAGTCCCGCGCCTTCACGTTTCAAAACGCTACATTTTTTTTATTATCATTTAAAAAGCACTACCAACACTCTCAACGCATAGTTGATGGCTGTCTCAGCACGCACAGATGTGTTGAGAGTGTTGGTGGTGCTTCTTAAATACATTGAAGCGTTTTGAAATGTGAAGGCGCGGGACTTTAGATAGTAGAAGATCTCTAGGTAAGTAGGTAACGAACTACCAATCCTCTGTTCCTAATAACGTAAACGAAAAACGAGGTTGCCAGAAAAGTCTTCAAAAAAGTTTCCTGACGTCACAAGATGACGAATGATCACGCTCATCAAATGTTCGTTCTATTAATGTTTCGGAGAACACGAAAGATCAATTTGAAGTAAGTAATAAAGTTCTGGGGTGGCGTCCGCCAACCGGTGGACGAGCTGTCGGTAGGCCTCCAACAAGATGGAGCGACGACCTCGTGAAGATCGCGGGAAACCGGTGGAAGCAAGTAGCACAGGACCGGTCTGAGTGGCGAGCCTTGGGGGAGGCCTATGTCCAGCAGTGGACGTCTTTCGGCTGAAATGATGATGATGATGATGAAGTAATAACCTGCACTGCATTGCTCGCAGGACTGATGGCCGATGGGGCCAGAAAGTTCTGGGGTGGCGTCCGCGAACCGGTAGACGAGCTGTCGGTAGGCCTCCAACAAGATGGAGCGACGACCTCGTGAAGGTCGCGGGAAACCGGTGGAAGCAAGTAGCACAGGACCGGTCTGAGTGGCGAGCCTTGGGGGAGGCCTATGGCCAGCAGTGGACGTCTATCGGCTGAAATGATGATGATGATGATGAAGTAATAACCTGCACTGCATTGCTCGCAGGACTGATGGCCGATGGGGCCAGAAAGTTCTGGGGTGGCGTCCGCGAACCGGTAGACGAGCTGTCGGTAGGCCTCCAACAAGATGGAGTGACGACCTTGTAAAGGTCGCGGGAACGCGGTTGATGCCAGGTGGCACAGGACCGGTCTGAGTGGCGCGCCTTGGGGGAGGCCTATGTCCAGCAGTGGACGTCTTTCGGCTGAAATGATGATGATGATGATGAAGTAATAACCTGCACTGCATTGCTCGCAGGACTGATGACCGATGGGGCCAGAAAGTTCTGGGGTGGCGTCTGCGAACCGGTAGACGAGCTGTCGGTAGGCCTCCAACAAGATGGAGCGACGACCTCGTGAAGGTCGCGGGAAACCGGTGGAAGCAAGTAGCACAGGACCGGTCTGAGTGGCGAGCCTTGGGGGAGGCCTATGGCCAGCAGTGGACGTCTATCGGCTGAAATGATGATGATGATAACGTAATAGCCTACCTACTTACTGAAAAAATATCTCGTGAAGAAACCTGCCAAGTTTTTTACACATAATAATCATAATTTTCTAAAAACAATTTCGTTCCTACTCTCTAGGGTTCCCTTTAGATTGGGCTAAACGTAATGTAAGAATAGGTGTTAATAGATACGTTAAAATCAAAAATTACATGGGTAGGTGCGTAGAGATCTTCTACTATCTAAAGTCCCGCGCCTTCATGTTTCAAAACGCTTCAATGTATTTATTATTATTTAAAAAGCACCACCAACACTCTCAACACATAGTTGATGGCTGTCTCAGCACGCACACATGTGTTGATAGTGTTGGTGGTGCTTTTTAAATACATTGAAGCGTCTTGAAATGTAAAGGCGCGGGACTTTAGATAGTAGAAGATCTCTATGTAGGTATCTATGTGTTTTGTTAAAATAATACGTAAGTACTGTGGAAACAACACAATCAGCTCCACTAACCACCTAGGCTAATACGTGCTAATACCAATCTATAAAGTCCCACTTTTCACAATTATGAACCTACATACTTTGTGAGGAGAAAATACCTAAATATATTTTTGATTTAAGTATTGATTGACTTACTTAGCCAGGGTACGGGCTACAGGTACTTACCTACGTACTATAAACGCCATTTAGACATCACTAATTTGCTTCGCAGATGCGTGCAGTTTTCCTCTCGATGATACCCTTGAGTTAAAAACGTAGGTTTGTAAGTCGAACAAAAAGAAACCTATATAATGCTTCTAAACATTCACCAAACAAAAGAACAAACGCACGTACGTAGGTACCTACTCAATCCTAAAAAATAACCAAGATTTTTCCGCTTTTAAAATTCCGAAAGTGAAATCCCTAAAGGATTGGATTCGAACCCGCACCGCGCCCGCGGCGGACAATACGCAAGGTAAATACCTCAAGATTAATAACCGTGAGACTTCCATTAGATTCACTTTGATTTTTATCTTTGCAATATTTTTAAATTTCTTCTTGCAAAGCAAACAACTGCTTGCGATACTGAGTCCCATGTTTTTTCAACAGCTCTATGACTCCTTTTATTAACCGACTTCAAAAAAAGGAGGAGGTTCTCAATTCGTCGGAATCTTTTTTTTTTTTTTTTTTTTTTATGTATGTTCACCAAAAATAAATAGTAAACGTGAACCGATTTCGATGATTCTTTTTTTGTTCGAAAGGTGGTACTTCCAAGTTGGTCCCATATTAATTTGGTTCAGTTTTGATGATGGGATCCATGAGAAAATGAGGGAACTCCTCCAAATTTGCTAGCACGTAGATGATTTTGGTGTCATTTTCGAGGACTTCAGAGTTACTTATGTACTTCTATAGTAATGTTTGGAAACTGTAGCCGAAAAAAAATTTTTAAATAAAAAAATAAAAACCGCCTTCAAACTCCGACAGACTGCGAAGTCGGTGTCAAGTGAACCGACCCAAAGAAATGATAATCATATAGTGAACTTGACATTGACATCGCAGTCTGTCGGAGTTTGAAGGCGGTTTTTATTTTTTTATTTAAAAATTTTTGAAAACTAGCTTCTGCTCGCATGGGATTCGGTTGTCGCGTTCCCGCGGGAACTATGCGTTTTTCCGGGTTAAAAAGGAGCCTATGTCCTTTCCCGGGACTGCTACTATATCCATGCCAAATTTCATCTAAATCGGTAGGGTAGACCGGTTTCAGCGTGAAGTAGGGTCTAGCAGACAGACAGAGTTACTTTCGCATTTAAATATTAGGACCAGGGCGACCGAAATTTGCTCGGGTGAAAATAGCTATAACCTAGTTTTCTCAGACATGAGACCTAGGCACCTAGGTTAGGTATAGGTATATATCTTATACTTTAAACGCGCTAATAAACTTGTATGTTTCGCTGTTCATTTATTTATACAGTCGATCTAAGAAACGGCTCTAACGGTTTGGACGAAATTTGGAATATAGGGGTTTGCAGGGGCGACAAATCGATCTAGCTGATCTCATACAGTCAGCAGCAGAAGTAGATAAGCTGTCCAGGTGTTCAAAATGACCTACACACGCCCTTAACTTCTTAAGAATAAGGTCGTGTGTAGGTCATTTTGAACACCTGGACAGCTTATCTACTTCTGCTGCTGACTGTACCTAACTGAGAAAACTCGGTTTTTTTCTATTGATACGAATCTAACTTAATATTAAACGGTACCATCACCAGTTATGTTATTACGGCACCCGGCTGTAGCCGAACAAACAAGCAACAATAGAATAGGTACTCGGATTACGTTTACCAACACAATCTTATCACTGGGCAATACGGGGCATTATTAAATGATATTACACAGAGAAATGGTAGACACTACACAACTATTATTCATTCGGCGTAGCACTTCAATGCTGTTGAAAAGAGTCTATTATGGCTTAACCCAAGCGCCTTGTTTATTTTGTTTTGTAGGTTCCCACGTGAAATCGGGGGTGTATTGTATTGTAGGGTGGTTTTATTTGCCCGAGACTCCCGTGAGTAATTATTTTGAGCACTTGTTTGCCGATTAATGTTTGCCCCCAATCAGGGAAAGGTTTTGATAGTTTTGAACAAGTAACAAAGTTCGATGTGATTTTTTAGGGTTCCGAAGTCCACAAGGAACCCTTGTAGTTTCGCCATGTCCGTCCGTCCGTCCGTCCGTCCGTCTGTCCGCACTATTGCTCGGAGATGCTTAGTTCTAGAAAGCTGTAATTTGGCATGAATATGTATATTAGTTACGCTGACAAAGTGGTACAATAAAATATTGAAATATTTTTTTTTATAGGGTACCTCCCCTACTCGTAAAGTGGGGATGTAATTTTTTTTCTTGCGTACCCCATGGTGCGGCATATCGTTGAATAGGTCTTAAAAAAATATTGTGGGTTTGTTAAAACCATTTTTTGATTAAGTGATGCGTTTGTGAAATATTAAGTTTTAAAGTGCTATTTTTTGTTCGGGTCACGTGTCCCCCCCCCCCCTGCCAGCTAAATGGTGGTATTTGGATGGCTGAAAAAAAACACGGTTGTGGCATATATAACGTAGTTGAAAGGAAAACTATCAGAGCTAAGTAGGCTGTACAAACTTACGAGTCATAGTCGACCAACTTATAATGATGATTTTTCTCGAGCGACAGGGGCGTCGGGCGGGCACGTCATACCACAGGCTAGCTAGATGCTAATAAGTCTTAGAAAGGTACTGTGGGCATCCTCAACTTCGGAACCCTATACTTTGCGCGTGGCCCGACACGCACTTGGCCGGTTTTTTTACAATAGAAACCGCAGCTCGCGTTGGAGTTTTATAGCAAAAGTAGCTTTTCCCCGCAACTTCGTATGCGCAGAAATATTACAAAAGGAAAAATCTCGATTTTTCCCGTTCCCGTGGGAATTTTGCAAAATCCTTTCTTAGCGGATGCCTACGTCATAACATCTACCTGCATGCCAAATTTCAGCCCGATCCGTCCAGTGGTTTGGGCTGTGCGTTGATAGATCACTATGTCAGTCAGTCAGTCACCTTTGAGTTTTATATATTTAGATGAATGATCTGAAAGAACATTCTGATTTTTTCCGAGGAAGAAATCTTTTCGTTAAAATATAAAACGTTTTTCGTAATTAGGTACCTACTTAAATAAAATTAACGCTAAATTCCAAGTAGATAGGTAGGTAGGTACCTACATAACCTACTCGAAGTCATAAAGGGTCTGTTTTATCATACAAAATACTTAGTACAAGCTTTCTAAGACAAATCGTAGGTAATTTCGATCATCATCATCATCATCATTTCAGCCAAAAGACGCCCATTGCTGGACATAGGCCTCCCCCAAGGCTCGCCACTCAGACCGGTCCTGTGCTACTTGCTTCCACCGGTTTCCCGCGACCTTCACGAGGTAAGTAATTTCGATACCTCTCTGTAATTTTTTTATGAATTTCGTTTTAACGTGATAACGTCTTATAAATTGATGAACGCTGCGCATACGAAAAACATGACGCATAGTAGCGTTACGTGACGTTATCACGTATAAAATTATCGCCCGTAAACCGACTTTACAGACAACCAAACACTTTATCGAGTTAATTGAGGCCTCTCGTAACCAAAATGCTGGCCTCTATGTATTGCGCAGAGATTGAGCATTGCATAGACATAAATAATACTTCGTATGGACCCGGCCTAACGTAGATACATGTCATGTTTCCCCACTTCATTGGTGTCCAATCCAAAGTTAAACTTATATCGTGACACTAAAGCTGGGTCACATTTTTTCAACAACGAGACGAGTTTTTAGATACTGAGAAACAGTTTCGAAAATATTTTTTTTAAAAACGCTTATTGTCACGCACGCTCGGTGACAGAACTTTGGATTGGACACCGTGGAAGTGGGGACATATTACGTGTACGTTAGACCGGGTCTATATTATTTACGTAAATGGAGCAATGCCATTCAACGTGGCAATGCTGCCCACACTTTGGGTACCATGCCATGTAGAGGTAGGCCTTTTAGATTAGGAAGTATCTAACTTAGTGCGTAAGATTTTTAATTTTGTTTTATTTTTATTTATTTGGTTTAAAGTCAACTAACGTAATCCTCAGTA
>CAXARK010000374.1:0-18255 GCA_963971205.1 Aethes cnicana
GTTGATAATGAATGGATGATATTCTCTATAGGTAGTAGGTACTTGATCACCGCGCCGTTTTTTTTAAATATAAGTACCTATGTCAACTACCGTATGTAATAGTTATTTTAAATGTTTGTTTTGCAATCTACCGTAAGTAGGTATATTTATTAACGTATTTTTTTAAATTAAAGCTTTTCCTTAGTATAAAGCAACGACGCCACTAGACAATATTAATAGGGTAAGTAGGTAGGTACCTACCTATGTCGATAAAAATAAGAAGTTCCGGCAAAAAAAAAATGAAAAAAAAATACCTGTCTTATTTGCAATATTTAGCGACACCTGGATATTTTTAATTATTTATTTAATGAAAAAAACTTTTTTTTTTTGATTTGGTTAATTTAAGTATAGTAATTATTTTTTATGAATGATGAACTAGGTAGAATCTTGATGATTTTACATGAGTTAGTGCGACAACGTTAAGCTACCTAGTAGTTTTTATAGCACGACCCAACTAGCGCGGATTAAGCAATAATAGACTCTGCGACAACGGCTTAAGTGCTTCGCCGCGCGCCTTCTAAGTTACAATCCATGAACTCAAGAAAATATTAGGTAGGTAGGTATATTATACATCTGTTTTTATTTATGCACTTTCCATAAAAAATGTGTACTTATAGGTACTTACCTACCTAATTTATAATTTTTCTTGTAATGTTATAGGTATTTATAAATAAATCAAACATCGCCGTCATAGGTATTTGGTCTGAGTCGGAGTATCGGAAACGCTCGTTTCTAGAGGGAAGCGGGTTCAGAGGTGACTTCTGATAGTGAGTGATAAGGCGGTGACGGGTGAATCACCATTTTTGGCAGAAAAATTAAAATTAGGTATTTTGCCCGATTTGAAGCAGACTGCTGGAGGAGCGTGGCTACAAAAGGCATGGGACCGCAGGGGATAGAAAGCTCTGGAAGAGGCCTATGTCGCTAAGACGAGTTGAAGTTGTCGATGGATTTTTAACCGACTTCAAAAAAAGGAGGAGGTTCTCAATTCGTCGGAATCTTTTTTTTTATTTTTTTATTTTTTTTCTTTTTTTTTTATGTATGTTCACCAAAAATAAATAGTAAACGTGAACCGATTTCGATGATTCTTTTTTTGTTCGAAAGGTGGTACTTCCAAGTTGGTCCCATATTAATTTGGTTCAGTTTTGATGATGGGATCCATGAGAAAATGAGGGAACTCCTCCAAATTTGCTACCACGTAGATGATTTTGGTGTCAATTTCGAGGACTTCAGAGTTACTTATGTACTTCTATAGTAATGTTTGGAAACTGTAGCCGAAAAAAAATTTTTAAATAAAAAAATAAAAACCGCCTTCAAACTCCGACAGACTGCGAAGTCGGTGTCAAGTGAACCGACCCAAAGAAATTATAATCATATAGTGAACTTGACATTGACATCGCAGTCTGTCGGAGTTTGAAGGCGGTTTTTATTTTAGTATTAGTTTTAATGAGTCTTTTGAAACTTCAATAATAAAGGCTATTTTTATTTTATATATCACCTAGGCCCGGTTCCTTTACGCACAAAACGCTTCGTATCTTCCGTTTTTTCTACGGACGATTAAAAAAGAATTAACAGATTCTCTATGGAGCAAGCCAATGTCAAATTGGAACACGCAAAATGCGTTTTGTGGGTATAGTGCGGGTAGTCTAAATACATATAATAAACTAAACAATTAAATACCTAAGCTACATATAAATATCAAAATTAATTAATCTTTCTTATCTTGTAGGTATATAAAAATGAATTGCCGTGTGTTAGTCTGGTTGGCTAAGGCTCGGGAACCGCTGGACCGATTTGGCTGATTATTTTTTTGTTTTATTCCCCGTGATACAGGGAGGGTATAGAAAGTAAAAAAAAATCGGGTAAAGTCTAAAGGAACAGCTAAAAAACAGAAAATAGTTGTATGGGAATCGCCTTCGGGTGGTGCGAAGTTCACCGGGTCAACTAGTTAGTAAAAATAAATAGAAGAGTTTTAATTGTTAACAACTAATAGGCATTGTTCAAGTTGAAAAAAAAAACTTTAAACTCCGACAACCTGCAAAATCGGTGTCAAGTTCACTACTCGTACCTATAAGATTGTCATATTATTATATGTAGGATTGGATCGGTTCAATTGACACCGACTTTGCAGGGCGTTGGAGTTTGAAGTCGGTTTAAAAAAAAAACCGGCCAAGTGCGTGTCGGGCCACGCGCAAATTATAGGGTTCCGAAGTTGACGATGCCCACAGTACCTTTCTAAGACTTATTAGCATCTAGCTAGCCTGTGGTATGACGTACCCGCCCGACGCCCCTGCCGCTCGAGAAAAATCATTGGTTTTTTAATCATTTCATAAGCCGACTAATGACTCGTAAATTTGTACAGCCTACTTAGCTGTGATAGTTTTCCTTTCAACTACGTTATATACGCCACAACCGTGATTTTTTTCAGCCATCCAAATACCACCATTTAGCTGGCAGGGGGGGGGGACACGTGACTCTAACAAAAAATAGCAGTTTAAAGCTTAATATTTGACAAACGCATCACTTAATCGAAAAATGGTTTTAACAAACCCACAATATTTTTTCAAGACCTATTCAACGATATGCCACAACATGGGGTACGCAAGAAACAAAAATTACATCCCCGCTTTACCAGTAGGGGAGGTACCCTATAAAAAAATATATTTCAAAATTTTATTGTACCACTTTGTCACCGTAACTAATATGTATATTCATGCCAAATTACAGCTTTCTAGAACTAAGCATCTCCGAGCAATAGTGCAGACAGACGGACGGACATGGCGAAACTATAAGGGTTCCTAGTGGACTTCGGAACCCTAAAAAGAACATTATTTCCAGCTACAGGTCTCAAACAATGGGATCGTTTAAAATAATGTAAAAGCCCAGATTTATTAATACCATGGACCACTACAAACCCTACTACGTAATTTCAGGTACAGATACCCTATAAAACCCCCGTGTTAATATACTTACTACCTACAGGTACTTATACTTACTTAAGTAAACTATTTCACACCTAAATGCATGGGACTTGAAAGATATCTTTATCAGCTGTTTACCTGAGTAGAAGAATGCTCCAAAGCTGTTCGGATTCTCGGCAAAGCATTAATCACCACGGTGCCAGCTGCGGGTAAGTTGTAAATAAATAGATTATTCTTATCTGTGTACTTATCAGGACTTAGCACCTTTATGTTTTCTTTTATTCCATAATCCATAGACAGTTAGATATTACGAAAAAAATCGTTGCTAAACCGATCTCATCTTGAGATTTACTAGGTGTTGCCCGCGGCTTCGTAAGCCCGTTCTCGTGGGAATTTCGGGAAATCCTCTCTTAGTTAGTGCTCCCCTACACTCCCTGTGAAAGCGTCAAAACCCGGCCCGAGCTTTGGGCGAAGTTCGATATCGGAAGAGTTCCCCGCCGTCAGGTAGGCAGGCCCTTTCGGTCCGATGGATGCCATTGACTAATCATACCTAACAGATGGTAGGTACCTAGGTACTTATCGAAATTGTCAACGGATCGTCTGAACGAACCGACTACCTGCTCCCGCGATAACCGAATTCCACGTGGGCGAAGTCGCGGGCAGAAGCTAGTTTAATATATTATTCTCTTGTAACATCGTTAGAAAAGAAACGTTCCAATCGACGTTACTGGCCTGAAATAGTGAGAAACGTACAGTGTCCTCAAACATCGTTAGTCTGTTAAGATATAGAATAGGTAAAGTATCAATTCAATTCAAGTCTTTATTGTGATCACATGGTCATTATCAGGTGTTATATAAAACAAAAGTCACTCATATGAAACCCTGTAAGGGCACTACAAATTAGGGTTACAACATTGAAAGTTTTAAAGTAAGTATCGATGTAAATCATATATAGGTAGGTATACAGTGGTGGGGTAAGATGTAGGTAACAAGGTTATGTCTCACACTGTGGTATTAGTTATAAGTATAACTATCTACGTAATATCCTCCTAACCTTGACATTTTTCGGTTATTGCTTAAAGGTCTATCCGAATTTATGGCCTCGGCTACACTTGTGAAACGAATAAGTACAAAGTTGCGGTCACATAACTCACATGCTGGCACAACTCTAATCAGAGAATTAGTGAATCACGCAATTTAAATGGGAATTTTTAAATTTGACGGAATTCAGTGGGAATTTTGGGATACGAAAGACATTTCTGGTTATTTGCTGAAAAAAAGAGAAATTATGTTATGGCATTGGGTAGTCAAAGACATACAACGAATTAACGCAACCTTCAGTTAGAAATTGGAATAATATGTAGTCAAAGTCAAAGTCAAAGTCAAGTCTAGCTCAAGCTTTATTGGGAAAGGGTTGATTGTTGAGCTCTTGAAAGCATTATGATTAGGTAGTCAAGGCAGATACTTTGTGGAATGATCTTTTAAATGTTTGCTCCTATGATTACCTACCAATTTATTTCTACAGACCCCCTGTGTAAGTTGAGTTATGTAGGCCTAGTACCTCGGTCCTTAGGTATACCGAGCGCGACTGCTAGTACATTCCGCCCTCTCGGCACATTTCATACGAAGTTGTTATCGTCTTACGTCAGGAGGTTATACCTAAGAGTATCGAGGGCGGGCGACCCGCGGAGGTCAAAGTCGACCGGATTTCGAAGAACTTCTGACGAGGTCTGCTCGCCTGGTACCGGCGAATCAATCGGCTGGCTGCCTTTACTTGATAATTTAGCGCGTGTGCAAAAGCTATGAGGAATTTTCAACCGTTTTGCCAAAGGCAAGCGAGTGGAAGTATCAGGAAATGATCAGTGATTGGTTTTTATTGTATCGTGCAACATAGTAATAATATAATAATAATAATAAAAGTTTATTGCACATAAAAAATAATAATACAGTTTGGAATTTATACTTAAGTTAGCTTAATTATACTTATATTATAAGTTCTCGTCTCCAAAATAGGCAAGGCCTGGGTCTTGGAGACCATGGAGTTTTGATAATTATCTATCATTAATATTACATAGGTACATATTTTTTTTTTATTGAGAAATGTGCGTATATAGGACAGAAATTAAGTACAGGTTTCTAAACTCCCAAACTAGGCAAAGCCTGTATCTTGGGAGCTAGAATTCTCTCCCTTTCTAGTGATATTCATATTATAATTACTTATGTAGTTACAGACAATAGGGAAAACTAATAGTAGAATAAATAATACGAACTAGGTGGGCGGGCTCAGATTATAGGATTAGTACTTACAATTTAAGTTGCTATAGCTATGCATACGGAAAGATAAATGTAGTTACATGGTTTACTTAGTTACTAAAAGCAATCGCTCTGTATCGTTATATGTGAGTCTTTGAAGCCATTCACTTAGTTTTAGTTTCAGGTCGTACGTAATAAATATTCTTAGGTATTATAAAGATAAAAAAGTATTGATACAAGGTATCAGAAAGTATATATGGCTAATATTTTCGTAACATGGGCGATCTAAAAGATTGATCGCAAAAAATGCAACATTTATTGCCATGTGAATGTGACTATAAGTATTATGCGAACCCTGACCCCCTAAGAAAACCTTCGATTTGTAAAATTTTAATTAGATCAATGATGTAATGTTATAAATTATAAAATAAAGTTAATAAATAAAACGGTTAGTAGTCCTTTAAAATTATTTATTTTATTATTTATGTGGTTAGATCGTTATTTCGCACCCGCGTAAACACAGTGGTTTTGGCACAAATTTGTTATGTTTCGTCCAAATTGTTACAGCCGTTTCTGAGATCGTTTGAGTAATAAATACGCAAGGTAATCTCGTTCAAAGTCCTTATAAAGATTTGACACATTAATAAGACGGATTTTATTATAAAGGATCAATTTATTAATTAAATGTAAACGCAGTTATCATTTCTCTTTCTCAAAATTTTCTAAAGTTCTTAGAAATATATAATGCTTTAATTTGGTTCAGCAAAATTATCCTGGTTTTTGAAATTTTAATGTAAATAGCCTAGAAAGCAACCTTATCTTATTATAAAACATCCACGTGTTCTCTATGTTCACATCGTTTTAATTGTAACATTTGTAACGCTATTTCAATGCCATAGAAATTTCAGAAACATTGTCATTGCTCACAATAACTTTGGTAATTGAAAAAAAAAAAAAAAAAATATCGTATCTTCGCGCACATGAATGGACCCGTGAGGAGAACAAGGCAGTACCGAGAATGCAATTCAACGTCTTCTATGTTGGTCTTCACATTGTACTGTAATAGTTCAAAGTCGTGGGGTGGCGCCGCTTTGGGAAAAAGGGAGGATAGTTGGTACCCACTGAACAGTTTTCATTGCTTATGATCCCTACTATTTTTTTTGTCCATACTAATATTATAAATGTGAAAGTTTGTTTGTTTGTTTGTCCTTCCTTCACATCCCAACGAGTGGACCGATTTGGATGAAATTTGGTATGGAGATAGTTTGAGTAGGATACTTTTTATCCCGATATTTCCACGGGAACGGGTTTTCCACGGGTCAAACCAATTTTTTCAATACTTTATAATATATGTATAGTAACATCGGGTACGCAAATTCTAAGTCTACGCGGGACGAAGTTCGCGGGCAACAGCTAGTTATTTTATAAATGTCAAAGTAGTTCGACTCCTGGGGAAATACATAGGCTATTTTTAACCCGGAAAAACGCATACTTACCGCGGGAACGCGATAACCGAATTTCACTTGAGTAAAGTCGCGGGCAGAGGCTAGTACAACATTTTCATAATTAAATATTTTTATTTATTTTGAAACATTGAAAATTTTTTATTTCGACATCCACACATAAAGAAATATACAAAAAAAATTAAATATACTCAAAATGAAAAACGTGCAAGTAAACATTAAATCAAAACGCCAAAGAAGAACTATTGACGTTCAACAAACATACAATTAAAATGAAAATTAATTTTGGCATGATTCAATAATTCAGGGGGGGAGGTAATTTTTCGCCTATTTTCGCCTTCTTTATTGAATTAATTCGGTAAAGTCACATTGAAACATATTCTCACATCTGATAGATAAGTAATTACTTAAATTAAACTAAGTAGGTTAATTTTGTCAATTTTGAAATGCTAAATGGCATTAAATTATAACAGTGGAAATTGCTTCAAACCACTCAATCCACACAATACAAAACACTACATTTAAACTAAAGTGCGACTCAAACTCGAAAAAGTTCCCCTTGGGAACTGTCCCGCGGCGGCGCGCCGTGGGGCCCCCCTACGTCTCAAGTTCAACTACAATGTACTACAGGTAAAGATTTTTTTCGTGAACAGCTGCGCACAAAAACGAGCAGATGCTCCGGCCCCATTGTAAGGTCTACATTTTTTTTGGCATCCTTTTGCATGTCTCCTCGTTCTGAGATCGGATGTTGTCCAACTTTGGATCGGATCGATTTGTGATAAATAAAAATAGCTTCCGTCGGCCACAAAGGCTTCGGCGGAAGACGGTGAACGGTAAAATCGGAAACCTATTTTTATGAGCTGATTGGGCATGAAAGTCGCCCTTATTTACAATATACGAGATAAGCGCATCATTATTGTACCTAGTCCATTTTGAAGTTTTGAACTTTTAAAATTGTATGTGTGTATGTACAGTAAGTACCTACGTTTTTTTCCGTTGACAAATGAGGTCAGTCGGGGCAAGTGCGCCAGGATGGGGGTAAGTGCACCTACCACAAATTTAACGATAGCTCTTAAGCGATGTAAGATATCGACAGTTAAGTAATATCTTAATATTACTTAACTGTCGATATCTTACATCCATGCAAAATGTTGTTAGTGGTAGGACCTGGTGATGGGTCCGTCCGGGGTGGAACCACCGTCTTTCCCCGCTAACCTGCCGCTAAATAGCAGTGTGCTCGCACTGTTGTGTTCCGGTAGGGGGTTAAGGCAGCCGGTGAAATTTCTGGCACAAAGGCATTCCATCTTAGGCCTCAGGGTAGGCAACGCATTCGAGATCTTATGGTTTCTTAATGGGGGATCATAGGATTTTGGTGTCCATGGCCGCAGTGACCACTTACTATCAGGTGGCCTGTGCGCTCGTTTGCATATGCCTATACCATTGGTATAAAAAAAAACCATATAAGTCACTGCAATACTCAGTTGGCTCTGTACACAAGGCATCGATTCGAAAAATCAATTTAGGCGCACTTGCCCCGCCCCGACTCACCCACTTTGTATTGCAAAATTTTGAAACACAAATACGTATGTACTTAGGTACTTACGTAACAGCAAAATTGTCAACAGTTTGAAACAAAAATGGTCGTCATTTTGCTTTTTTTTATGACCCAAACCTTCATTTAATTTACCATAATACCTAAGTGCTATTTCACAATGTTTTCTTGCCATGTAATATTTTCAAATAAACATATACGATTAACAAGGGCCATCGAGCTGGCGACTTAAGAACAAACGCAACATACAAAAAAAGCTTCGGAAGTTGGAAGTAACGTTAGTCCGAAATATAAGGGTTGCTGTTATTGATAAAATTTCGTGCGGTTAGGACCCCCGGGCGACCCCTGGCAGCTGGGGTCAACGAACCTCGCACTAATTCCGAAACGTAGTAAGTAGGTACCGTGTTCCCGTTTGGAGATTTTGGCGGCAAACCGGGAATATAGGAGACAGACAGATATACAGATAGTGACATATATAGACTTTAAAACTTTCCCTCTATACTAGTTATTAGAAATTATTACTATTACTATACTAAACAAGTATTAAAACTACTTAAAAATTACTAAAATACTTGAAAATTCTTGTAAATACTTAAAAATACATAAAATTTAAACAAAATCTAAAAACGGCCCGCGGCCCCGCGGCACGGTATCGAAGATGCTGGCAGCATTTCCCCGTTGTATGGCGATGCTCAAGAATTGATCGAGGAAGCTGCCAGCTCTTCGGTCCCTGGTGACGTCGACTAATCACTTTGAAATTTCTTTGTAAAAATCTAGAGCTTTAGGACCGCGGACCAAGTGTCTCGACACCGAATATTGCAGATAGTTACATCTAGTAGGTATGACTAAGCTATAGGCTTACCTTGGCGTTGTATTGTATAGCGTGTATTGTGCAAATTTGGGAAACGCTCAGATATTTGGGACATACCTACCTACATCTATTTTATTAAGAAAATAGAGAAGCAATTTGGATCATCGCATCGACCATAAATAAACGAAGTTTAGTAGCTGAAATAAATGAAAAAATATGTACCTAGTAAGTTTGGATTGACAATACCTTCACAAAAAAATCAGCGTATGTTTAAAGGCCTAAAACTAAAAATTGTATTAATTCTTCAAAATCAATTTTATGAAGATATTAAAATTATACCTATTTTGGCACAATTTTTCGTTGTAGGCCTAAAACGCGACGAAAATGTGGTATCTTACCTACTACGCGTCTAAATGCGATATAACTCTTTTTGAAGAATAAAGATTTCATCTATCTATCTATAATAAAATGTCGCTGCCTAGGTAGTAGGTAGCCTGTATGAAAATTCGAGGCGCAAACAGAGCTTTACTGCCCGATGTAGGCACTGAATGCAAAGGAGCAATGTAAAGGAGACTGTGAGTCTGTTATAATCACCCTGTCTCTCTGATTACAGTACGAATTAACCTGCAAAATAACAATAATAACACGCGAATTCGGTTCCCACCGCGCCCCGTCTCAAGATTCGGGCAGCTGCCGCGTGGATAATGCGCGCTACGCTTTTTCAACGGCCTGCATTCACATTGAATAAGTACAAGGATTTATGGAGTGCAGTCGGAGTTTCCTGCGGTGCATAATGATTTGACGATATTTCATTTATTGAGTCGCGTTGAGAAAAAAATGATCCAAATGGTTTAATTTATTTGATTCTCGTCGGAATCGGAAATGCAACATTTTAAAAATAATCCGGTCAATGAAATCAAATTATTCAAATAACTAAAAGACTATTTAAAAAGTCGTGATTAGTAAAAGTGCATGTACCCTTAATATCATTACAGTGAAAATTATAATAATTTATAATTTTCACTGTAATTTACGACATTATGTTAACAACTTTTTTATAATTTATTCTATTCATACGCTGGACATTTTGACTTTTTCTATTTTATATAGTATTTTTTTTCTCTCTTAACTTTTTATACATGTATAAGTGCATGATAATAATAAGCAAATGTTTGTACGCCATTTTATGGTATAACAAGATTGACCATATATTTCAAAATAACACATGTTGTACTCTTATTAATTCAAATAAAATTTCTTCTTCTTCTTCTTATTCTTCTATCGGTAGTATGAAATTAACATATATCGATGTTGTGGTAAAAGTGTACACTAGAGAAAAATTACAATTTATTTCCTTTGGAACAATTTCAGTTTTCGCTTCTTAGGCCTGTAAGTGAGTAAGGTTGTACATACCTACATACGTGCCTACATTATTAACACGCACAACCGAGCGGGAATCGGGAAAACCGTCGCAATGCAGTATTTAGGGTATTCGGGAAGCGACTGCCTACACCATCCTAAGTGCCTAAAAGACCACGTGGGTTGCGATCCTGTGCAAAAAAGCTAGGATTTGGACGAAGTAGGTACCTATAATAAAATTTAAAACAATAAAATTAAGACTATCGATTTAAAATTCAATTTGGTTAGGTGGGGGAGTTTCAGAAATAGCCGCCGACAAAAAATATTTTTTCCAAGATTTAAATAATATTTTGTTCACAACGAAACTTAATAGGTACGATCAGGTGAGATCGTGGTCAAATGTCAAATGCTTTTTCGCAATTAATTAAACAAAACTTATATCCCTTTTATTAACTATGACTGTTTGATGTAAGTTTTTATGCAGCTTTACTTAACTCAGATGTTACAACCGTTACAACCCTAAACTAAAACCCTTTGCACTAAACTTTTCGGTAAATGAATACTTCGCATCGTGAGGATATCCGCACGCATTCAATCTTTTTTATGTGAACTGAAGTCCCTGTTCTGATGAGTGGAGGTCTGCGTCCTTGGGACGTAAATAGGTTGCTGTTTTGGTGGAGTTTATGCAGTAGTCTCCGATAGGTACCGTATCGACCGAGCATAGTACATTACAGACCTAGGGTGGTGAATTCGTAAATGTCCCAGATCGCAGGTTTCTGTGGCCCGAACCGAAGGTGAGGGCCATAAATATGCGACCTGGGGCTTAACGAATTACCGCCCGTGGTTTGTCAAAAGTTTTACATCTTGCCTTGGCCAAGAAGTGAGATTTTCTCTCCGCGTAGCGGGCAGAAAATTCCACTTTACGGCCAAGTGTGATGTAATAGTTCTATACGTCACCCTTGACCGTAATGTCAGATTTTCTGCCCGCGTAGCGTTGTTTACTTCCTGGCCAAGGCAAGACATAAAACTTTAGACAAACCACGGACGGTAAGTAATTCGTAAAGCCCCAGATCGCAGGTGTTTGGGGCCCGAACCTAAGGAACATTAACGAATTCACCGCCTTCGGTCTGTAATGTACTAGCTAGGTATTTCAAGTTAAAAGGAGGCATGTATCATCGAGCACTGCAGCGACTATAAGTAGCTATAGTCTGACTGATGCGGGTGAAAAAGGTAGAATGAAAATGTATAAGTATACAGATATTAAAGATTCAGATGTCACATTTTATTGTAATACGCCATACTTACGCCTTTTCACATAGCCGTTTGAAAAAAAAACACACTAAACTTTCAAACATCGACAGTCTCGCGCACCTCGGAGGTGGGAAACCACAGGATACTCATCATTGGGACAACTTGAGGCGTTTTTGTAATATCCAAATAGGTAGGTACATACATACATACATATTTCCACAGAAAAAATATTGAATCGTGGTTTGTGCATATTTCTTGTTTTGTTCAAAACACCATATACTTACCTACTTATTTTCATATCTCATCATTGAATACAAAAACGTAATATATGTAATTATTAAATGTATTAATGTACACACGAAACATGGGATTGATTCAATATAAATTTTCATCTTGTAAAACTTCTCTAAGATGTCATGATAGTGCTGCCAGGATCAAAAACTAGTTTTCTGTTTAGTGTGTGTTTAATGTAACTTAACGAAACATTCCAGGACTAAGTTCCAGGATTATTATCTTCCATAATATTTAGTAAAATCTGGTATTATTATTTTCACTCCGTTTTTTATTCGCTGCTACAGAATACAGAATGAATCATTCGTTTGTTCGGTATTTTGCAAATGCCAACACTCATTCGCTGTCAAAATGGCACGTCAGCAACAGGACGTCGACGAATTATTTGATGTTAAAAATGCATTTTACGTTGGAAATTACCAACAAGCCATCAACGAGGCACAAAATGTATCTGTAAGTAATAGTTTCGCACCTTATTTTCCTCTTCAAACTCTATTTCTAGTCTAATTTCTCACAGTTGTTGTCATCCATATCACCGTCATGTTTTCTTTAATTTTGTTGAAATAATCGTAACGTAGTGGTTCTAATATCAACTCACATAGCGCTGCGACTACAATAACAGTAGTCTCTGTACATCTTTGCGCTTCTATGTGCCTTTTAATAACATTACTTAATGTTTGCGTGACGCCTCTTCCAGCCTTCTTCGCCCCTGGTATCTCTCCAACGGGACACGTTCCTCTACCGGTCCTACATCGCGCAAGGAAACTTCAGGATCGTGATGCAGGAGCTCAAGTCTGCTGACCCGATGCTGCAGCCACTGAAGAGTTTGGTGGACTACCTGTCCCCGGGAGCAAATAAACAAGCTGTTGTCGCAGATATTGATGCTAGGGTAAGGATGTGCAAGAATTGTAATGACAGTAATTACTTTTTGAGCATTTAATAATAATTACATCTTGCCTTGGCCAAGAAGTGAGATTTTCTCTCCGCGTAGCGGGCAGAAAATCCCACTTTATAGCCAAGGGTGATGTAATAATAATTTAATCCACCGTATGCAGTAGCATAAGGTGCATTGGGGTGATTCCGAATTTGGTTATATTCCGAACAACCGAAAATTCTACTAAACGCAATATTCTATTTTTATATTGGCATCATTTACTTAGGCGCCATATTTATGTGGCTTGCGGCCTCAAGTTGAAATTTGTCGCTAGCGGCATTCGGGCGAGTGCAGTGACAGTTTTTGTGCCAAAGGAGGATTTTGTGCCATATTTACGAAGTCGTAATACCCCCTTAACTTAGATTGTAGTTAAAATCCTACGTCTTAAAGCACAGTTTTTAATGAGGTCAGAATAACCCCAACATAGTTCGAAATATACCCAAGTGAAAAAAAAATGAGCCAATTTTTTTACATATTTATATAAAAATTTATTAAATGTATAACATGAAGCTATATATATACCCTAAGAGGCCATTATCTTTACTAAATAGCAGTTAAATTAATTTTAAGATAACATTTAGCAATCTTTTACAAATTTCATAAGACATTTAGATCTTAAAAATGCATGTAAAAACAAAACAGTGAAACACTGTACTTATTGTTGAAGGTTCTAATAAATAAATAAATAAATAAATACTAAAAACTAACACCACTTATCAACTCACCGAAAATCGTATGGGAATAGATCCAATGCAAGGTGCAATAACTACTTAAAATGGATCTCACCATCTGTCATTTATTCATTTATTCATTTATTCATTCATTGCAATCATGTACATAGAAAATACACATAGTGCATGGTGTTAGATTTACATACTTAGGTTCTATAGAGGGTACATGCCACCCGGTAAGGGTATTACAATGTAATGTCTTATATCTAAGTAGTTACCTAGTTTTATAATGTTAAAAACACACATAATGCTAATTACAATTACTTATTTATTTATTATTCATTTTATTATATATAATGTCATGCAATGTCAATAATTTATTAATAGTATAGTCAGTATTGTGTTATTATTGCTGTGTTTGTGTGAATGTAATTTATTTTGATAAGGTGTCATCGGTCATAAATTCTTGGATTGAGTAATAGCATTTTTGTATTAGAAGCTTTTTGAGTTTACTTTGGAAAGTTTTGATGTTATTATTAATTCTTATGCTATTTGGTATTTTATTGTATAATTTAATGGCGCGGTAGTACGGTCCATTCTTGTATATCGCTAATTTTGGTTCTGGCAAAGCTAAATAATTTTGGCGACGCGCACTTTTTACAAACTCGAACAATGTTAGGTGTTTCTTAACAAACACAGCTAACTCAAGGATGTAAATGCATGGGAGGGTGAGCATTTCTAGTTTGTTGAAGTGTGATCTGCAACTTTCGGGTTGATGAATGTTCACGATGACCCATAAACACTTTTTTTGTGCCACAAATAGGTCGTAGGCATCGGTGCTATGACCCCACAGGATCACGCCATACCTCAGCCATGAGTATGCATAGGCATAATATGACGACAGCGCGCATTGGACATTCGTATTTCTTTTCAATATACTGAGTGCAAATATAAAGCGTGATAATTTCGATCTTGTAACCTCTATATGTTTTTTCCAGTTAAGGTTTGTATCTATGTTTAGTCCTAGGAGGTTAAAGTCACTTACTTCTTCAATACTAATTTGATTTGATCATTAGCATCATTAGCATTACGGTAGCTACTTTTTCAGATTGGATCCATGCTTTGACAATTTATAACATCACACAGAACCATGTCTAAGCAAAAAAAGAGTGAATTAAAATTGTCATTATCGTTTTATTGTTACCACAAACTCATTTTAGTTTGGAGCCCTTGTTTATAATATAAAGTCCCCTAACCATTTTCTGGTTTGCCTAAAGGTTCACTGGTAGAGGCATTAACTCCGCCTTTTGTACACTAAGTTTTCTTTATGTGCAATAAAGTTTCAATAAGTAAATAAAAAGATCATATTATCTATTAAAACTGATAAAATACCTGAGCCCTGTTAAACGGAGCTCTCAGTTGTTCGAAAGTAAAGCGTTTGTTGACCTTCATTACATCAATATTACATCATCTCTTAGTTTGTCCCATGTATTTATCACTTTGATTACTGAAGTAGATGTTTGACTGTCATTTACGGCTTGGCGTTTATAATTACAGGTGCAAAAGGGAGCGGAACTGGTGAACGAGGTGTTCCTCATTGTGGCAGCCACCATTTACTACCACGAGGAGAACTATGAGGCTGCACTCAAGTGAGTAAATAAGACTTTTTTTTGAATTTTTGATTGAATTTTGAATTTTGAATTTTGACATTATTGATTTTTTCAAGAAGTAGTGCTGCATACTTGGACCAAGGAAACACCTTTATTTCAATCGTCATAACACAAAATCAATTTCTTTTTTTTACGCGAAATCTACGGCACGGAAAATTCAGAGATTTTTTTCTCTTGATACGGAAGGTTATTCCTATCCATAAAAAAATAATCGAGCACATTGTAATTTTTCACCCATAGCCAATTGCCAATAGATTAAGGCTGGGTTGATACAAACCGTCCGTTAAAGTTAACGTTAAATATTTTACTATGGGACAAAATGACGTTTCTGTATGGAATGACAGCTCGGCGGCCATATTTAACGAACAGGAGTCCGTCAACTATGCATGAATCAACCCACCATTAATCTACTGAGAATTTTAGAATAATGCCACCAGGAGAGTGATACCGATTGAAACCCCCATACAATCCCTTGTGTACCGTATTCTCTTTGTTTTGCCAGGATCCTGCACGGGGCGGAGAGCCTGGAGCTGCGGGCGTTCACCCTGCAGTGCCTGCTAGCCATGAACCGGCCGGACCTGGCGCGGAAGCAGCTGGCTGCTCTACAGGTCGGTCCTTGCTACCTCCTACAATACAATACAATACAATGCAAATACTCTTTGAACACTACACAAAAGGGAAAAAAACGGCCAAGTGCATGTCTGACTCGCACACGAAGGGCTCCGTACTATCTGGGTATTATCTATAAAAACGGCAAAAAAATCATGTCTGTTATATGGGAACTCCTTAAATATTTATTTTATTTTTTATTATTTGTTGTTATAGTGGCAACAGTAATACATCATCTGTGAAAATTTCAATTGTCTAAGTATCACGTTTCATGAGATACAGCCTGGTGACAGAGAAAAAATCATGTCTGTTGTATGGGAGCCCCCTTGAATATATTATATTCTGTTTTTTTTATTATTTGTTGTTATAGCGGCAACAGAAATATATCATCTGTGAAAATTTCGACTGTCTAACTATCACGTTTCATGAGATACAGCCTGGTGACAGATAAAAAATCATGTCTGTTGTATGGGAGCCCCCTTAAATATATATTATATTCTGTTTTTTTATTATTTGTTGTTATAGCGGCAACAGAAATACATCATCTGTGAAAATTTCGACTGTCTAACTATCACGTTTCATGAGATACAGCCTGGTGACAGAGAAAAAATCATGTCTGTTGTATGGGAGCCCCCTTGAATATATATTATATTCTGTTTTTTTATTATTTGTTGTTATAGCGGCAACAGAAAACATCATCTGTGAAAATTTCTACTGTCTAACTATCACGTTTCATTAGACATAGCCTGGTGACAGACAGACGGACGAACAGCGGGGTCTTAGTAATAAGGTCCCGTTTTATCCTTTGGGTACGGAACCCTAAAAATGGAAAAAAGAGGGATAGTTGAACTGCGATTTTTTTTTAATTTATGATAATGACTATAAAGTAAAGTACGTGTACACACACAATACAATAATTTTTTTTTGTATTCACAGGAAGTCGAGGATGATGGCACTCTGACACAGCTAGCGCAGGCTTGGCTTAACCTATCACAGGTTGGACTAAAGTTACTCATCATAAGAAATTTTCTTGCATCATTTTAACTTAAGTACTGATTCCTTTAAATGATCATCATCATTTCAGCCAAAAGATGTCCACTGCTGGACATAGCCACAGGGCGGACACGGCCTATAAAAGCACGATTTCGAACACAATTCGAATGAGGTGTCAATGTTTGCGTGCGAATACGTCTGTGTGCGTGCGAAGACGTCTGTACACTTGTAAATGTGTGTGTACCACTACGCGGGCCAATGATTCACTCACCATCTCCGGATGAAACAAATGCCGGTAAGGGCGAGTTGGGCGCGAGTTGCGCGCCGGCTAGATTCAGGCGGGTGATTCCGTGGCCATTCTGTATGTAGTACTATTAAATATTCTGTGACATAGGCCTCTCCTACGACGCATATATCGGCACCGTAGATCTAACGCCAAACTACTTATACAGGGTCAAGCAAAACTTTGTGAGGATATGTTACCCACAGAATTAGCTACCGATACTAAGCATGTTTTTTAGGTTTTTTTTTTCGAGTTGGTAAAAAAGGATTGTATGGGATTCAGATATCGCTCACACCATCAATCCTATCTCCTTTTACTAACTCTAAAAAAAAAGAAGTCAAGGAACTATCCATTGATATTTTCAATACCCCTGTTTCTAAGCTGAGGCGATTACTCAATCAACAATTCTTTATGAGAGATTTATCGATTTACTTCATTTAGTTTTTCATATGTTGCACTTGAACTAGAACTGTAAGTGTTCTTAAAATACTAAAGTTTTGTCTATATCACATTTTTTGATGCTACTGTCATGTTTGTGTGTATCTGCTTGGATTTATACTAAATCAACTTTACTGTTTTTATCACTCATAACGTTTCTATCAGTGAGAACCTGTTATTGGCTTTCCGTGACATTATTATCTTAAGCTATTTTGTGATTGTAAGCTGTTGGTTCTCCAAATATAAATAAATAAATAAGAAACCTTAAAAAATGCTTAGAATCGATAGCTTACTCGAATCGATAGATATTCTGTGGTCGTGGGAAAAATATCGTCACGTTTTGCTTGACCCCATATAGGCGTCATGTCGAAGGAGGTTAAATACGTATGCGTAATATCCGTATTCGCTTTAGACGTCAGCCACCCTCGGCGTGAGAGTGATGGCTTTCTATTTGACATGGCGTTGGACAATTGATAAGCTTAAAAACCACTTATTGTTCACTAGCTTCTACCCGCGACTTCGCCCGCGTGGATTGCGTTTTTCCGGGATAAAAAGTAGCCTATGTCTATATTTATGTGTATATCTCCATACCAAATTTCATGCAAATCGGTCCAGCGGTTGTAGCGTGAAGAGTTACTTTACTTTCGCAATAATAATATTAATATGGATGTAACGTTTCAGGGCGGACCAGGAGTGCAGGACGCGCACTATAGCATCATG
>CAXARK010000375.1:0-21788 GCA_963971205.1 Aethes cnicana
TTAAGGCAGTCACTGACTTCAATTAAGAGCTTCAAAAGCGATAAAATTAGCGGTCGATTGAGTTCCTGGTTGACTGGGCACACGTGGTGTGTCTCGTTTAAAACTACTAGACCGATTTTGATGAAAATAGTTGGAGTTCCGAGAAAGGACATTGGCTACTTTTTATTTTTCTGAACTCCAACTATTCTCAAACCAAATTTCATCAAAATCGGTCCAGTAGTTTTAAACGAGACATACCACGTGTGCCCAGTCAACCAGGAACTCAATCGACCGCTAGATTTATCGCTTTTGAAGCTCTTAATTGAAGTTAATGACTGCCTTATATAAAAATGCATCTTACCTCAAACAGCATTTTCTGTTAATCAAGTGGACTAATTCAATTTTTATTCTTTAAATGTGATAAACTGGATTCAATTTTAAATGAAATTCCTTAAAATTAACAATTTAAATGGCTCATGATAATTAGAAAATATCAGAATAGTTGGTTAATATTCTCAATATTTTCTTTATTATTTAAAGTAGACAGTATTGTTATACCATGTTCAAATCTGCATTACATGCGCCAACTTTTGAAAAAGTGGCACTGCACATCACCATACATTTTTATATCAAACTTACTAAAAGAAATTGTTAAATTTAGAAATTTGTAATATCGATCAAAAGTTAAGAAAAACCACCAATAAAAATGAAAACTTATGGATTACATTTGATGAAGCATTTAGTAAGGATCATTTCGCAATAAACAGCATCTCTTAACTCTTACAATTTTAGGAAATATATGGGTCTAACTAAAGCGCGGCGGAAGCAAAGTTTCCCCCTCTCCCCCTACCAACCGAGCGGTGTCCCGCGGTGGCCCTTAGTATGAATCCACTCAGAATTATCCAAAGTACAACTGTGTCAAGTATGATCCCTTATCTAAAAAGAATCAGGGTACAGCGGACCAAATCCCGAACCCACGCGTAAAATCGTTTATCGTTAACTTTCCCCTTCATTATCTATTTCAATATTTACACTAGCAAAAAAGTGTGTATATCGTTTTGTAGAAAATTTAATGTAAATTATTTATGTCTTAGAACATTTTTTGTTGCGGGTTATCGTTTACGAGATATTTACGAAAAACCAAAAAAAGGGACCTTTGGACCCCCCCCCACACGTTAGCGGCGCTCCCCCCCATCAGGACTTTTAGTATGTTGTTTAAGGCACCTTCACCTACAACTATTCCAAAATTCGCACACACATGTATTATTTCCCCTATGAGCTCAATTAGTGTCTTCCTTTGGTGAGCTATGTAATGATGTTGCCATCACGAATAACACACACAGACGATGCCGGCTGAAAATCAGCGCTGGGGCCCAACCGTGGCCTTATGCTGAGCCAGTGTCCGATTCACTGCCGCTTTCTTTATTTTATTTTTTTGTATACCACATATGGGTATGAATAAATGTTTTTCTTCTTCTTCTTTAATAATCACAATTTCCACGTATCGCTTTACGTCACACGCCTCTCGATTTCCCAAATTCCGTATATAAAAGCAAGTACATCAGACTTACATAGCTCCATACGCCGCACCCTAGACGTGGTCTCGTGTACATCGGCCCAGAACAGCTTAGGCGTTCTTCTATCGGTCCAGAACACCAGAGTGTCGGTCACTGCGAGACTTGTGACGGTGGTACTCAATACTCGGAAAGTTTCTCGCCCAGTTCCTGAGAAGAGGATCGACCACAAGTTTTTTGCAGAGAAGATTATAAATATCGAATGCGTCATAAATTTCTATCAAACCGAAGTCCCTGTAAGGCTGAAAGGTTGGTAAGGCGCCTTAAAGCCGTTTCTATACCCAGCTCAGCCATCACTGTCATTCGTGTAACGAGTGAAAGAGAAAGCGCTACGCACAGAGCACCTGATTTAGTTAGTATTTAACGCGTTTAAATTTCTATAAAAATACCGTATAAATACATGGCATTTATAAAGCTGTCAATGTATGCGTATAATATGGATATTTTTTCTGTTATATTTAGTTTTACACTGTTTGATATAATAAATTGGAGCAAAGTTGGATTAAAGGTCCGAGTTAGAGGTTGCTTTGGAACTAAATTGTATCGAGCGAAGTTTCGTGAAACGTGTATCGAAAGCTGTCAATGTAAGGATGATATAATCAAATATAACATATGTTTTTTTCATATTTTTAACTTTTAACATTTCTTAGAAAAGTATGATCTTACATGAGCAATTTGACGATGCTGGGTCAGGGAACGGCCTTAAGGTTTGGAGGTTTTTTTAATATAAACGAGATATTCCTCATGCAGAGACATCTCTTTTGATGTCTTTCAGAATATATACCCTGACTGTACAAAACGCTTGTATAGCAATGTGTTCCTAAAAATAATACATACTTATGTCTGATGTGAAATACAACGCCTCCGTAATTGTTCGGTGTAAACCAGGAACTTCGTTATTAATCTTGGTTCCCGTCTGAATGTTAATAAAGCATTGATTGCTATGAAATATCTAGACGCTATACATTCTGTGTGAGAAATTATTATAGCACGACACAACTTCGAAGGCGCGAGGCGAAGCACTTAAGCCGTTGACTCAGAGTATATTATCGCTTAATCCAAGCGCCTTCCAAGCTGAGTAAACCGGTAAATTAGGCATGTTCTTACCTTTCGGGTGTATATAATCTATGGCGCCACTGCTCTCATCACCCATGTAAACGTTGTCCATATTAGCAGCGTAGCGCAATGTTACATGAGGACCTAAACGAAACATGTGAAAATAAAAAGAGTTTATTTTCAAAACATAATTGACAATATTTTCTTTTATTAGCTAGTTAGAATTATTTATTTCTGTTATTATTCATTTCTGTTAAATTCATTTAAAAGTGACGTGTAAAAGTGCCCAGATGTGGCCTTTTTGCTGAATAAATATTTTCATTTTCATTTTCATTTTCAGAAAGTTTGAAAGGACTCGTATTTTTTTAAGTAAGTCGTAAATTTCATACTTAACATTTGAAATGGAAAAAACTCCTCATTACTAAGGGCGTAAGTCTAAAATGACGCACTTAACCCTTTTGCGCATAGAATTAGTTATGCGCGTTAAGTTATCGTTAAGCACTCATCCGCACAGCGAAAGATCCATATGACGTCGCATGGTCGTCTCTAAAACACGATTTTCTCTAAAAATAACGAACGAAAAATGTTTCAGGTTACTTTTTTGCATTTAGACAGAAATACCGAACTGGTTATCGAATTACGCCATACTAATTTTTTTTTAATGTTCTCAATTTGTGATTTATCAGTTTTTTTTAATATTATAGTTTAACCTTTTAAATTGTTGAGTACGAGGTGCTGCCGATCTTCCCCGTCTAAGCCAATGCTGTCTATATGTATCTCGTTGTTTTGTTCACTCTCCACCACAGCAACTAGGAGTCTCCTGTAAAATGAATATGTATTATGTTTTTCTTTTTTTTTTGTTGTCGTGTGTGTACTATTATTTTTATGATTTTTTTGTGTATTTTTTTTTGCTGTAAACTGTGTCTTCTGTGCAGCGAATAAATGTCATTCTTCTTCTATTAGAAAATTGGTGACACAACTAACATGACACGCGGCATAGCAATTAATGGCGTTGATACAGTCGTTTATTGCCATAATACAGCGACTTCGCCCGCGTGGAATTCGGTTATCGCGTCCCCGCGGGAACTATGCGTTTTTCAGGGATGAAAGTAGCCTTTGTCCTTTCCTGGGACTCCAGCTATCTCCATACCATATTTCATCCAAATTGGTCCAGAGGTTGAAGCGTGAAGAGGTAGCAGACAGACAGACAGACAGACAGACAGACAGACAGACAGAGTTACTTGTCACAACTAGCATGGCGCGCGGCATAGCATACAGAGTCGTTTATTGTCATATTTACCTTGTTTAAATTGATCTAATTAGACTTTGAAATTTCGTAGGTACTTATTCACTGTTCACAAAAAAGCCAGTTTTGTTCACAAAAAACCTAGAGGAATTACGAAAGAAATTGTATTCAATACCGTGGAATCAATTCCGATTATCATGTATTATTTTTCTGTTCACACAAACAGTGAAACAAAAAACAGTGAATTGAAAAAATCTTTCATATCCAGTCTGTAGAGGGCTAAAGACTGGACATGAAAGATTTTTTTTAATAAATCAAATATCTGGTAATTCCTTCCTTACCTTTATCAAAGACAATGTATAGGATTTTCCATACAACGCAACCCGTTTTCATTGCTGTTGAGTGTATAGTGACGTCAGCCTGACAATCTCCTTACATTGCGGCATACATCGGAAAATTACCTTGATTTTTCTATACCTTTATACAATAACAACATTAGCTTGTTCTCGTAAAGTTCTTACCCGTAATCCGGTAGTATACAGAAGCTGATCGGCGTCTCCTGTTCGAGGAAGCGGTGAACCAGCGCTCGCTTCTCGGTTCTCAGGGAAAACACTTCGAGGAAACGACGTTCCGCGTCCAGGGTGTACAGGGAGTCGGTTACGTAATCTGTTGGTGAATCATCCAGACATTATCATCAATATTTCCATGTTCTGTGACCTGATCATCGTTCATGTGAGTCTCTTGTTTGGCTATCGATTCAAAGTGTTAAATTTTCATCTATACTATATATACATGGTGGGTCAGATAATATGGCAAATAATTAACCCACAGTATCGGCTATCGATTCTAAGTATATTGTATAGGTCTTTAATTTTTTTTGAGTTCATCATCATCGTCATCGTCATCATCATCATCATCATCATCATCATCATCATCATCATCATCATCATCATCATCATCATCATCATTGGGATATATAAGGTAAAGCAAAACTTTATGACGATATTTTACCCACAGCTATCGATTCTAAGCATGTCTTTAATTTTTTTCGAGTTGTTATACAAAAGTATGGGATTCAGGTATCGCTCATACCATCAAACCCATACGGGGCCTTGCTTTTTTTTTACTCGAAAAAAAACCCTAAAAAATATGATTGAAATCGACAGCTGATTCTGTGGGTAAAATATCGTCACAACGTTTCGCTTGACCCCGTATAATTAGTGGGAAGTCTCACCGTAGTCCATATCGACGATATTCTCGAACCCATCGTAGAACAACAAGCGCGTGACTCCCAGCGAAAACTCCGACATATTGATTGAGTTGACGTTCTTCCGAATGGAGTCGTACACGTACAACGCGTCTGCAAAAATAAAATTTTCACTTAAAGACACAGCACTATTTTTCTGTACGTACTTCCTACTCAAGTGCATGTTTCCTCTCCATTACTCAAAGGTTAGCTAGCTCGCCTTTATACATGTTTATTTTTATTACTGTAAACTTTATTTTTATTTTATCTTGTGCAGTAAAGTGTTACAACAAGGTGCCTTTTATTCACTTTACCTTCACCTAGGTCACGGCACCAAATTGTAGCCAACCCATCCAACCAAGTATCAAGATTGTAGAAGAATAACATAGACTTCTGTGATACTCTCTTAACCTCTGTGTTACTAACAAACCTGGTTGGTGATAGGATCTGATGCAGAGTTCGCCTGGGTGGCTACCGCATCATCTTAATCTCTAACCTGTGTTCCTATTTATTAATCAGTGATTCTAGTAAGGGATAGCAGTGGTGGCCTAGTGGTTTGACCTACCGCCTCTCATGCAGAGGGTCGCGGGTTTAAATCCGGCTCGCACCTCTGAAGTTATTTGTGTGCGCAATTCAATTTGAATTTACCACTAAGCTTTTCGGCGAAGGAAAACATCGTGAGGAAAATTGCACGTATCTGCGAAGCAATTCAAGTATGTGTGTGAAGTCCCCAATCCACACTGGGCCCGCGTGAGGACTATAGCCCAACCCTCTCGTGATGAGAGGAGGCCTGTGCCCAGCAGTGAGCCGTAAATAGGCTGTTGTAGTAGTAGTAGTCTAGTAAGGGGGTGAAAGGGGAGAATAAATTACTATAAGAGATAGGCATTCAAAATTATTCTTCCTAAGAAAACGAGATTTTAGCATAGAAAATATGAACAAATTTAAAGAATGTTTATTTCCCCTAGCATTTCATGATTTACTCAGAATAGATAATGCAAATGATGCTTGGGAATTTTTTCTAGATATTTTTAAAACATTCTACGACATTTGTTTTCCGATACGTAATAAAATGATCAGAGCACATAGGAAACAAAAATGGATCAGTAAAGGCATTATAACTTGTAGTAAAAAGAAGAGAGAACTGCTATGGCAGTATCGTTCTAGACCAACTGTATCAAAAAGAACTAAACTTATATCTTATACAAAAAGATTTCAGAAAATAATAAGATTGACAAAATTGGCACAAAATAATCATTTCATCACGTCATCGAAAAACAAGTGTAAAGCTACGTGGCAAATTATCAATAACCGCAAATATAACGCTCCTAAACCAACAATATCAAAAATTATATATGAAAATAAAATAGTAACAAACCCTACAAATATAGCAAACACTTTCAACAACTACTTCGTTGATGTAACTAAATTAAATAATAGAACTCAAACAAATTATAAACCGTTAGTCAGTAGTTGTAAACCAAATTCAATATTTATGCCACCAACTACACCACAAGTTGTCTTAAACACTATTAAATCACTTAAGAATACAACAAGTGTTGGTAATGATGATATATCAACGAGAGTGATTAAATATGTAGCTGAAATAATAGCTAGCCCATTGAGTCATATTTTTAATTTATGTATAGAGCAAGGCATTTTTCCAGAAAAACTTAAAATATCTATAGTAAAACCATTATTTAAGAAGGGAGAAAAGGAATTAATCACAAATTACAGGCCGATATCAATATTGCCCATCTTTTCAAAGGTTTTCGAAAAAATCATACATGAGCGCTTATATGATTATTGTGAGAAAAGGCAAATCCTTGTAAAAGAACAGCACGGATTTCGCAAAAATAAGAGCATAAATTTAGCCATTTACAATTTCCTATTAAATATAATGCAGTGCGTTGATAAAAGAAACCCCATTTGCGCGCTTTACATGGATATGACCAAAGCGTTTGATCACGTTGATCACGATATATTGCTAGAGAAGCTGGAATCTTATGGCATTAGAGGAAACGTGCTTAAACTACTAAAGTCGTACTTACAGGATAGAGTGCAGTACACAGAGATTACACGAATTAATTTTCGAACAAAACAGGAAATTAAATACATATCAAAGCCACGTAAAATAAAACTTGGAGTCCCACAAGGAAGTGTCTTAGGCCCGTTGCTATTTATCATTTACATAAATGACCTTCCGCGTCACATACAATATCCAATGGTATTATTTGCCGATGATAGTACGGTTATTATTAATCAGACTAATAAATCAGTCTATCAAGAAGAAATAAATAAAACGCTGGAATCTGTAGTTCAATGGCTAATTTCAAACAATTTATTAATAAACATAGTTAAAACCAATATAATGCATTTTTGTCAAAGGCCATCAGGGAATTCAGCAGCTATCACAGTAAGCTATAACGGTGAAAATATAACTGAAACGCAGTCTACTAAATTTCTAGGAATGATAATTGATAGTAAATTAACGTGGAAAAAACAGGTTGATGAAGTTTGTAAAAAAATAAATAGTTTTGCCTACGCTTTACACCAATTATCCAAAGTAGCTAAGCTAGAGACATTGCTAGTAGCATACTATGGGTTTGTCGTCTCCACTCTAAAGTATGGCATTATGTTCTGGGGTAATTCGTCTCTGAAAGATTCAGTACTCATCGCACAGAAGAGATGTGTTAGAGGAATGTGCAACTTGCGGCTATTGGATAGCTGTAGGCCATGGTTTAGATCTTTAAAACTATTAACAGTACCTTGCATATACATTTTCGAAATGGCAGTGTTTGTAAAAACTAATAGGAACTTATTTAAAACCTTAAAACAAAGCGAAAGAGCTAGAGATACTGAAGTAATCTACTGCGCACAATCAAGGACTGCATTATTCAGAAAAAGCGTATTTTGTATGGCATGCACTATATATAACAAATTGCCGTTGGAGATTAAAATAATGGATTTAAATAATTTTAAAAGGAAATTAAATATATTATTGATAGACAAATGTTATTACAATGTAAATGACTTCATAGCAGAAAAGTTTTAATTATTATTCATTCAATTTGTATTATTGTCCTGACATGTACCTACCTTATATATTTGTATGCCTTCGGTAGTTTATGGAGAGACATCACATATAAATTGTACCATCTTATCTACTATTACCTATAAACACAAATAAATAATTTGATTGATTGATTGATTGATTGATTGATTATGATGACCATCCCCGGGCCACAGTGACCTTACCATTAGGGGCCTGTGTGCTCGTTTACCTATCAAAGCCATAGAAAAAGTAACGAAAAAAAAAAGAAATTTGAGTACAATTACTTACCCCGTCTGCTATCATACGCCATGGCCTGCACCCGGCCAATATCGAAGGTGGTGGCATGTGTTTCCGGATTCCCGAGCGTATCGTACTGAATACGGGTGAATGACGCGCCGCCGCCTACTATCAAGTTTTGGGGGCGGTAGTTGCGGACATCTGCGAAATGGAGGGGATAGTAGATTGTGTGACTAGGGAGCAAAATGGCATATTTTACCGCGGGTGACGGATTGAATCCTGAGCGACGCGAAAAATTCCAGAATAGTTCTAACGTGGAATCTTAAACTAGCATGGGATTTAAGCTATGTCACCCAAGGTTTAATAGTACATTACAAACTTAGGGTGGTGAATTCGTAAATGTCCCAGATCGCAGGTTTCTGTGGCCCAAACCGAAGGTGAGGGCCATAAATATGTGATCTGGGGCTTTACGAATTACCGCCCGTGGTTTGTCAAAAGTTTTACGTCTTGCCTTGGCCAAGAAGTGAGTTTTTCTCTCCGCGTAGCGGGCAGAAAATCAAACTTTATGGCCAAGGGTGATGTAAATAATTTTGCTACCGTGTTGCACACTCTGTTTTTCACTCCTCCTATTAGAAAACCAGTAGCAGCAGGGACCAAAATCGTAATTTGCTCCCTAGAGAGCAAAAAATTACTTTACTCCCTGTTTGCGGGGCAGATATGGAGAGGGAGCAAAATCGCATTTTGCTCCCTCTAAACGGGGAACAAAGTACTCCTTTTCGAATAGCAGCAGTGAAAAAGTTATACTTTGTTGTGGTAGTAAATTGTACTGAACTGTAGAGATTGTAAGAATATGTGAAGTAAATAACCAAGTAAGTAATAAGTTTCTATAATCGCAGACGTGGAAAGGCAGTCCAAGGGCTGAGAATTTTGGGGATTTCAACTGTCTATCTCTTTCTGCTGCTGGCTTTGGTATTATTATACTACTAATAATAATAGCGTTCCCGCGGGCACTATGCGTTTTTCCGAGATAAAAAGTAGCCTATATGTTGACCAGTGTTATAAACTACCTCCATACCAAATTCGGTTGCAATCCAACCAGTAGTTTAAAAGTTAAATCCGGACATACATACATAGTTTTTTTTTCTTCTAAAAATCGTTTTTTTGTGTTCAGTATCGTTTATATAGTCCCCTCGACATGATCGTTTCTTTTATTTTTCAAGTTACACACGTTCTTCTACTGACTTATTATTAATATACATTATTTTACCTACAATCATAAAGCTAAGCTTGTAAAGAAGCAGAAAGCTGGGATAACAAGATGTATTTAATTAGAAACTGGCAGAACTATCAGTAAAGTAACTGAAGTACAGGTTTACACAACTTGGAAGGCGCGTGGATTAAGCAAAAATAGCCTTTGCCTCAACGGCTTAAGTACTTCGCCACGCGCCTTCGATGTTGTCTCGTACTGTAACTTACATTGGCAGTTGAAAGCGTTCAGTATCATTCCCTCGGGACACGCGCATGCGAAAGTGGTATTCGAAGTGAGGAGACACAGGTGAGAACAGTTGTGCGCGGCACACGGGTTCGATTCCCGGGGCATCATTACTGGGTGGTAGATGTGCATGTCTGGAAATTAGGGATAATATCAGTGACATAGTTTGAAGGGTTTTGGGGACAGACGGGTAAGTAAAAGCTTACAGACAAAAATAAATAAATAGTACATTTTGATGCAAGTGCGAAAAGTTTGTCATTTTATCAGGAGTCCCAGTTATGTTGGCGCGAGCGAGCGAGTGAAAATGACAATTTCGCACGTGTGATACACGTGCGAAATTGTCATTTTCAATGAATTTTTTAAATACATTTGCGAAAAAAATGAATAAAGAAATAAATGAACAGGATGAAGCTCAAAAAACTTTTTGTAATCGGTTTTCTCAAAGCTTTCCGGATTGAGATAAGATCATAGCCTTATGAGGGTATAATAAATGAGACATTTTATACACACACACTTTTGCACCTTACCACGTTGTAATAAGGTCCAAAAGTGTACACATATTAATGAACTCGACTGTACGTGCGAATTGTAGTACTATTAATTTTCAATACAAAATGCGCCCGACTACGTGTTGTGGTACGTGTGAAGCAAGCCTAAGTGTCAAGTACACTTACCGCTCCAGTACACTGATAACATGGACGCCGTCCAGACAATGACTCACTGTAAACCCTTGCGTGGACAGCGACCAACAAATTCTGTTTTTGAGAGACGGCATGCAGCTTGGTCTGGTGTTGGTCGTCCCATCGCTCCGATACACTTTTTTATACCAATGGTATAGTCAATCTAGCGCACAGCCCACCTGATGGTAAGTGGTCACTGCGGCCTATGGATACCGAAATCCTATGATCCCCCATTAAGAAACCATAAGATCTCGAATGCGTTGCCTACCCTGAGGCCTAAGATGGAATGCCTCTGTGCTAGAAATTTCACCGGCTGCCTTAACCCCCTACCGGAACACAACAGTGCGAGCACTGCTATTTGGCGGCAGGTTAGCGGGGAAAGACGGTGGTACCACCCCGGACGGACCCAGCACCAGGTCCTATCACTATCAAAACACACACACACTGTGTTCAAACATGGACGGCGTCCATTAAAATTACTCACCGTAAACCCTTGCGTGGACAGCGACCAAAGAATTCCGTTTTTGCGAAACGGCGTGCAGCTTGTCGGTAATTAGTATGTTGTTGGTCGTCCAATCACTAAAGTACACTGTGTTCTCGAATACCGTTATCGCATAAGGGTGCTGCAAGCGTTCGTCGAATAGAGTCTGAAAGAAATGAGACCAAATCGGTTAAAACAATTCCAAGCCACAGTCAATGAGCTGAAGACAGTAATAATAGAAAGAGTAGGACTGCATGCATTCTTATTTCGGAAGAAACGTTTAAAAAAATACGATTGTACAAGTTTACACAACTTAGAAGGCGCGTAGATTTGGCAATAATAGTCAACGGCTTAAGTGCTTCGCCGCGCGCCTTCTAAGTTGTGTCGTGCTATAAGCTACACTGGACAGCAATGAATTCGGGTCACTTTCGATGGAAAATGCTATACAAAGTGACCCGAATTCATAGCTGTTGAGTGTATTTTGTACAAATATTCAAATTTTCTCTACTTTAAAAACAACACCTTCGCATCGGTATCCGGTTTTAGGTTATCCGAAAACAAGAAACGCTTAGTTTGAAAAAGCTAAACTATAGCGCATAGTTAAACTACCACCAGCAAAAATATCAAGCCGAACGGTCCCACACTCCGGTGTAGTGCCGTCAGTTATCTGCTGTATCCCATGGTGATCGGAATCCTACCTTAATTGACAACATTTCAATTTTTTTGTAAGGCGTATTTCGAAAACCATTTCCGTATCTCTATCTAAAGGATTCAATTTAAAATGTTGAGATTTTTATTATTCATTTATTTATTGAAACCAAATACAATAAAATTAAAAAAAAAACACAAAAGTTACGTAGTAGTTAAGTTAGTTGTTACGTTCATTACTTTTCGAGAAAATCGTGTTTTAGTGGTAACTGGTGCGTTCCGGTTTAAATGGATAGAAAGCTGTACGGATGAGCGCTACGTGCAGAACTAATTCTATGCGCAGAAAGGTTACGCAAGTCATTTTTGACTTGCGCCCTTTTAGAATGAGGAGTTTTTTTAATTTCAATTTTAAGTATGAAATTTACGACTTACAAAAAAGAGTGTCCTTTTAATTTTTTTTACTTTATAACTAGCTAATAAAAAGTATAGGAAAAGGCATAGGTACTCACATAAACCTGCCTCGTGTCGACCTTCACGACCCTAACGGTGAGGTCGACGAAGTACAGCCGTTCGTTGGGGACGTCCAAGGCCAGACCGGTAGCGAAGCTCCTCAGATCATCCAGCAGCACCTCTGGTTGGCTGCCGTCCATGCGAGCTCGCATTATCACTGGCTTGCCGTGGTAGTCAGCCCAGTACATTGTGCTGAAACATTTTAGAAGATGGCCAGATTTTTATCAAGACAAATCGTGGGTTAAAAAATGTGAATGTGACTCCTTAAGAGAAAGTTATATATTTAATTATATTAGCAGGCAAACGAGCAAGCGCCTTCAAACGGTCAGCCGAAAAACATATGCCTAGTCCAGGCCGCCGTTCCACTGAAGCGAAGCGAAGACGTGTGGAATCAAACAATCACATAACACACTAGGACAGAGCAGAAGGGCACGAAGGACGCCTCTCTACTTTAGCGGAAGGCAGCCTCAGACAAATCAGACAAAAACGAATCAAAATGTGTTTATTCTAAGTATTCACCAGACTATCATCACTCCATCTTATTGGACACCGACAGCTCGTCTCCTGATTCTCACTGCCACGAAGTTAATCGTCTAATATTAATGTTATTCTTCATTGTGGTATCCGAAAGACGTCCACTGCTGGACATGCATGACCAATGCTCGCCACTGGTCGGCCCGCGTAGGTCGTCGCTCCACCTTATTTGACACCAACAGCTCGTTCCCCGGTGCGCGGTTTGCCGATACCTTTCAAGAACTTTTCTCAAACATGCAATGAAATATTGATATTATGTTCTTCTTATCAGCCTGGGAAGTATCACGTTTCAAGCGCGGCTAGACAGTTGGTCTATAATGAAATTTCATAAAAACGTTGCAGGCCAAGGCCGGCAACTCACTTTTTTAAAATTTCCATTTGATATATTTGTGACACAGCATCTTGGCATTCCGCTATTTAAAAAAAGCTATGAGCAATATTTACTCTATGGTTCGCTATGACATTCTGCCAAAACAGCTATTAAAAAAAACATGAACCATATTTGCTACATAGGTATCGCAGTTTTATTTATTTATTTCATTGATGTTTGAGAAAAGCACTATACATCGGCGGGGAACGGAAGTTGTCGGCCTCGTAACTATCCGGCCTCACTAATACTCGGCCTGCAATATCCTCCTTCCCGGCCTCTGTAATAATGTACTATTCTAGCCTCGTTCCCTAGAATATCAACTTACCCGTTCATAACGTCCAGCGTAACAAATCGCGGCCTCTTTGCGTCGGTCCTCAAGGTGGTACACATGGAGCCGTCAGTCTTGCAGACTGAAATGGTGCCTCGTTCCGAATCAGAGAAGTAAATGTTCCCGCCGAGCCAGTCCACCGCTATATCGCCCGGGTCTTCCAAACCGAGGCTCACTAGAATCTGGAAGTGGAAGGGCATTTTCATGGTAAAGTTCAAATTCTGGGGAAAGTTCCGGAAAAACTGCTATTTATACTAAACTGCACAGCTTATGATTTACTAGCTTCTGCCCGCGACTTCGCCCGCGTGGAATTCGGTTATCGCGTTCCCGCAAAAGTAGCCTATGTCCTTTCTCGGGACCCCAAGTATCTCCATGCCAAATTTCATCTCATTCGGTCTAGCCGTTTAAGCGTGAAGTGGTAACAGACAGACAGACAGACAGACAGCCAGACCGACAGACAGACAGAGTTACTTTCGCATTTATAATATTAATATGGATGTAAAAAAAATCTTTGCATGAGTGACTGGGCGTCCCAGCTTTTGAACCATGGGCGCGGGGCCCATACCAATTAGTATTTTTGTCTATACTAACATTATAAATGCGAAAGTAAATCTGTCTGTCTATCTGTTACGTCTTCAAGCTTCGACAGCTGGACCATATGAGATTTTTTTTTTTAATTCTTTAAATTCTTTATTGAATTAATAAATTAACAGTCTAGCTACACATGTTAATTATTCTATATAAAATTTAGTATGGAGATAGTTGCGAGTCCCGGGGAAGGACATAGGATACTTTTATCCCGGAAAACGCATAGTTCGCCCGAAATGAATTCCACGTGGGCGAAGTCGCGAGCGGAAGCTAGTTAACATACTTTTTAAATGCTTCTTCTCACCTGTTTAGTATTTGGCACGTCGTCGAGGTGAGCCCTGGCTATGGCCTGGTGTCCGTCGGCCGTCTCTACCCAGTAGAGATATTTACCGTCGTACGACACCCCGTGAGCCTGGGGAATTCATGCAGAGGGTAAGTAGTAGTACATTACAGACCTAGGGCGGTGAATTCGTTACTGCCTCACCTTCGGTTTGGGCCACAAACACCCGCGATCTGGGGCTTCACGAATGACCGCCCGTGGTCTGTCTAAAGTTTTACGTCTTGCCTTGGCCAGGAAGTCAGATTTTCTCCCACCAGAAAATCCCACTTTACGGCCAAGGGTGACGCAATAGTACATTTTGATGAAAGTGCGAAAAGTTTGTCATTTTATCACGAGTGAAAATGACAATTTGACACGTGTATCAAACGACATTTTTAATACATTTGCGAAAACAAAGAATAAGGAAATAAACGAACAGGATGATGAAGCTCAAAAAAACTTTACGCACTAGTTCGTAAAAAACAACTTTAGGCACACTCACTAGCTGTCAAAAAACAAAGAGCGCTCGTTCGGAAATGACAAACTTTTGGCACGTTAAACGGTATCGAAATGTTTACTTTTTGAGCAACTGTATTAAAAATTTTTTTAGAGGATTTAGAGGTAGACAAGTTTGGAAAAAAATAGCTTGTACTGTGCATCGAGACGTCTACGCCCGTCCGTCTTTCAGCAAGAGACTTGTGCAAGCTATTTTAGCCCTTAGGGTTGCCACCCTAAGGACTAACCGCCAGTACATTATACGTTTACATACTTACTATACACTTTACATAAACAAAAACAACAAAGACTGCTCAGCAATTCTTAAAAAAAAAGGACAAGGAAAATGAAAAACACTTGCCTGTTTGGTTCCAGTAGGGACTATAACCTCTTGCTTCGTTTTAAGCTTTATATATCTTATATCTTTTGAAGTACTATAAAACAGCATAGCTTCGGGCCCTAGAACATAAATGGACAATTTAGAAAATTTCAATTAAAATTATAAAGTTATTGAGACGTCTTGACACAGTCCAGTGCTATGGTTGTCAAGCATTCGGACACAATCTCACATGTTGCTAAGTGATAGTAGAAAGATCTTAGAAGCTTACTTAACTGCCAGATTAAGACACCTGCAACCTGCGTCTCCAATGCCTTGTCAATCTCCAAGGCGGTTGAACCTCGGTTTTTAATGTCGGAACATAGCGAGGTTTCTTTGGCGACATAGTCAAGACCGGAACAATCATCCAGTCAGTCAGCTCTTTCTCGTTTCAAAACATCCAGGATCAGGGCTTGAAAACCGGTTAATTTTCCGGAGCGGTTAGAGCCACGCTTTGAGAGCCTAACCTATAAATAAAGTTCCCGCTCCCAAGAACGAAAAAATTAACCGGTTAGAGAGCGCTCCCTCCGTGTGAGCGGAGACTAGGGTGAATGACCGCCCGCTTTGCCCGATTTGTTTGGTTTCAATTTTCCGTTTAGTTGACCGTCGTTACTAGAAATTGACGCGCACGCGTCCTCATTACCTATTGTTATTGTTGCATTAGAATTTAGCAAGCTTCTTTCGCCTTCGCCTACCATCCTACTCGGTACCTATTCTTATACTTTAAACGCGCTATCTAGATAGATAATAATAAATATCTGTATATATAAAAAGCAATATCGCGACTGACTGAATGACTGATCAACGCCTAGCCCAAACCGCTGATGATAGAAGTTTGAAATTAGGAGACACATTGATTGTATGTTGTAGTCGTTGTTTCGTACAGTTAGGGTCAAAAATAGGGGTACATCCGCTTTGTATGCAAGTGCGTTATCTTTTTAGTTAGAAATAAAAAAAACATCATGATTCAGGTACCTTATTAGAACCAAATGAAAACCTTATTAGAAGAAAATGAAACATATTTCAGCATTTTTAGAAATTTCGTCTTCAAGGGGGTGAAACAGGGATGAACCTTCATCTTTGAAGTTAAAGGACCGAAATATGTATTATTATTTAGACATTTGATCACAAATAATCAAACACGTGTTTCAGCATTTGTAGAAATTTCATATTTAAGGGGGTGAAATAGGGAATGAAAGTTTATATAGATGAATCATCATCTTTGAAGTTAAACGACCAAAATATTATTATTTATATATTTGATTGCAAAGAATTAAACACGTGTTTCAGCATTTTTAGAAATTTTATATTTAAGGGGGTGAAATAAGGGATGAAATGAAAGTTTATATAGATGAATCATCATTTTTGAAGTTAAACGCCCGAAATTCTATGATTTAGATAATCGATTACAAATAATAAAATACATGTTTCAGCATTTTTAGAAATTCACCTTTACGGGGTGAAATTAGGGGATGAAAGTTTGTATGGATAAACTATTATCTTTAAAGTAAAACGGCCTGAATATTATGATTTAAATATCCGATTACAGATCATTGAACATGTGTTTCATTATTTTGACATTTAAGGAAGTGAAATAGGGAATGAAAGTTTGTATGGTTGAACCATTATTTTTGAAGTTAAACGCTCGAAATGTTATGATTTAAATATTCGATTACGAATAATTAAACACGGGTTTCAGCATTTCTAGAAAACTGACTTTTAAGGGGGTGAAATAGAATAGGTAGGGGAAGAAAATTTGTAGACTCATTTGAACCGTCACCTTTGAAGTTAGACGCCTGAGATATTATGGTTTAGATATTTGGTGAGAAATAATTAAAACACGTGTTTCATAATTTTTGGAAAATTCACTTTTACGGAGGTGAAATAGGGGATAAACGTTTGTATAGATTAACCATCATCATTTGGCGGCAAGTTAGCGAATAAAACGGTGGTAGCTATCCCATCGGTCCTTGTACCATGTCCTACCTACCCAGGGTTGCCAGATGTAGTGACCCTATTATCGAGAGAAAAAAACAATTTTTCGGGATTTTGGGACTTCGGTCGGGAGAAACAAAAAGAAACCTAATAAGATTAAAAAGTTTACTAAAAGTACCTAACTTTTTTAGCCGAAAAAACTTTTTCCTATTAAAGAAGACTTATCCATTTTCCACAAAATTGAGCCGACGCGGAACGGAGAAATGTTTCGCTTGATCACAATTAAGAACTTAAGATTATTGTTTTATTAACAGAAGTAGTTTTTCGGGAGATTTGGTTCCGGGAACCCTTTTTTTTGTGAAGTGGCTTGGGTCGCTCTCTCGAGCAGGCCAGTAGAATTTGCTTAAGTAGATTATCCGTGATATTATTATTTACCACATTTTTTTTTAGTATACACATAATATATGGACGTGTGTTCTCCCTGTGAAACATGTTCAAGAGAAAGTGGCGTCAGTGTCAGTAAATAGTGCCTATTTACTGACACTAAGTGTACTGTCAGTAACGTGATTCAATTCAATTCAATTCAATCATTTATTCAGCAAATTGGCCACATAGGGGCACTTTTACACGTCAGAAAAGAATTTACTAGCGCTTCCTAGACCCATTGCTTGAGAAGAAGCGCCGCAACAAACTCAAGCAGAAGGCCTTTTTTCAAAATTTACACATAGTTATAACATTTACATTACATGTATGGAATATACATATCGGTACGTACTACAATTACATTGAAGGGATGTATAGTCCCTAACTTAAACTTAAATCTAAGATCTTAGAGATGTATAGTCTCCAAGGGTCCAGAAAAAAAAAAAAAAAAAAAAAAAAAAAAAAAAAAAAAAAAAAAAAAATATGTAGATGGCCTCCATTGTCAAATAAATATAAATTCCATAGATGTCGACAGTCTCAAAATGTCAATAAATAATGAAATACATCATGTATAAAAGAGTTCATTAATACATGTCAATAAGAACATGATGAGGTCTCTCGCTTAAAATGTTTGACTTAGTAATATATTTAAAGCTAATGATTATTTTTAAACGTCCTTGCAAGCATGAACAGACCGGACCCCACAGACAGCACCCGTTCACGAGCGTGACGCGTATCTCAGCCATCGCCTCCCTCAACCATTTCTTAGGGAAGGTGGCGACCCGATCAACGACGCCGCTGTAAGCAAGGACCTTAAAGCGAGCATGACATGCTCCAGCTGCTGGACAAATTTGGTAGTGAAAGAAAAAAAAAAAAAAGAGTTAATATTTGCCCAGCGAGACACATATCATGTTACTAGTCAATAATAATAACCTAAACAGTTGGCTTAAAAGGATTCTTATCATCTAAAAAGTCATTCACCGAATAATATGCCTTCTTTAAAAGGCGGCACTTAATGAACGACTTGAACTTTTTAAATGGCATATTAGCAACATCAGAAGGCAATTTGTTATAAAATCGTATACAGTTCCCAACAAACGAAGAGCTCACTTTACGAAGACGGTAACCAGTAACAAAAAGTTTATCCTTATTCCTAGTGTTAAAATTGTGAACATCACTGTTATGCTTAAAGTCGTGCAAGTTCTTACGAGCATACATAATATTTTCAAATATGTATAGTGACGCAACGGTAAGAATGTTTATCTCCTTGAATTTTTCTCTAAGGGAGACCCGAGACCCAAGTTGATATATTGCACGTACAGCCCGCTTTTGCAACACAAAGATGGTTTGAATGTCAGCTGCTCTCCCCCAAAGTATAATTCCGTAAGACATGACACTATGGAAATAACTATAATAGACTAACCTGGCCGTCTCGACGTCAGTGAGCTGCCTAATACGCCTTACTGCATATGCTGCAGAACTAAGTCTACCTGCTAAGGAAGAGATATGTTCGTTCCAACGCAGTTTTGAGTCTAGAGTAAAGCCTAGGAAGATTGTTTTCCCCTCAAATTCTAACGTTTCATTTTTTAATTTAACCTGGATATCGTCTACACGTGGTGCATTACAGAGTGAAAACCTCATGCATTTAGTTTTCTTAGAATTCAAAAGTAGATTGTTAGCTGTAAACCAGTTAACAACTGTAGAAAGTACATTGTTAACCTCATCTATGTTATTTTTCTTCCTATCTACTTTAAAAATGAGTGAGGTGTCATCTGCGAATAGAACTATTTTATGCCTCTCTTGCACAATACAGGGCAAATCATTTATATAGACCAGAAATAAAAACGGGCCTAAAATTGAACCTTGCGGCACACCTATAGCAACAGGTGATCCGGACGACTGTGTTCTGTTAATATCCACTCGCTGTGTTCTATTGGAAAGATATGACGAGATAAGGTCAAGAGCATGATCTCTTATCCCGTAAAAGCGTAACTTATTCAACAAATTAATATGACTGACGCAATCAAAAGCCTTAGATAAGTCACAGAAGACACCAATGGCGTCTTGGGACTGCTCCCAGGCATCAAAAATGTATTTTACTAAAGTAGTGCCAGCGTCTGCAGTACAGCGACCTTTGGTGAAGCCAAATTGGCTGCTGTGAAATAGCTTATTCAGATTAAAATGTGACATTAGTTGGTTCAGAATAAGTTTCTCAAAAACTTTGCTAAGAGCCGGCAGTATTGAAATAGGTCTATAATTTGTGGGGTCTGTTTTTTTCCCTGATTTAAACAAAGGAATGATTTTACTATGTTTCATCACATCAGGAAATACTCCAGCGTCAACGCAACTATTAAATAATGTAGCAAGCGGAATTGCAATAGGTTCTATGATAGATTGCAGCACTTTGACTGAAAGGCCCCAAAGATCCTCAGTTTTTTTTAGATTGAGTGATCGAAATGTTTTAATCACAATGTTTGGGGTGATATATGTAAACTTAAAAGGTACAGTGCATTCTTCTAGATTTGTTCTTAATATAACTGCAGCATCATCAGGAGATGACTTTAAAGATCTAGTAGTTTCTAATGGTATATTAGTGAAGAAACGTTCAAATTCATTAGCTACGTCAATATCAGAATTGAGTACGGTATCTTTAATTTTTAGGCTGTAATGTGGGTCTCTGGGTTTGGTTTTTCCTGTTTCAGTGTTAATAACCTTCCAGACGGTTTTTATTTTATCGTTTGAATTTGATATCTTTTTGGATAAGTACTCAGCTTTAGCAGCTACACATATCTGTTTAAAGTTTTTTGAATAGTTCTTAACATACTCTAGAAATTCTGGGCTTTGATTTATTGTTCGTTTAGCGTATAACTCGTAAAGATGGTATCTTTTCTCATGAATGTCGGCTGTAGCCCAATCACTAAATATAACCTTATCTTTACTTTTTACAGTGATGAGATTAAAACAAGAGTCAAATTCCTTCTTGATGCAGTTAAACAATGATAAACCCAGTGTGTCTGGATCGTCCTGTTGCTTCAATATTAAGTATTTTAACCGTTTGGTAATAATACAGCTAAATTTTTCCAAACGACGTTCCGAGATAGGCCTGCATGTTATATCACGTGAAATTTTATCAATTTTGCTTACAAATGATGCCTGTTGACCGCAGTGATCTGAATTCAAGTTATTAATTATCGATTTATGTTGAGGGGTCGCATTCGTAAATATATTATCTATACAAGTTGCTGTAGTTGCCGTAATTCTAGTTGGCTCGTGGAATAAGTTAACTAGGTTGAAAGATTTGAAAATACTCAACAAGTTAAGAGACATTGGTGACTTATCTAGTAAATTAACATTAAAGTCACCACAAACTATAAGGCCTTTATTAGTACAAAAAAGTAAACTGAGAACTTCTTCCATAACTTTATCAAAAGATTTATAATCCGCTGATGGGGGTCTGTATACGCATACAATTATAAATTTCGCTAACTCAACACACGAAAGTTCAATCTGTCGTTCAATTGACATATTCACGACGTCTAGGCGTTCTTTACACTTAAGGTTGTTTCTGACCATTATCAAAGATCCTCCGCGACTACAAGATTGTCTATAAAAGGAGCTCACGATCGAATGGTTATTAAAGTTAAACATATTTTCATGATTTTTAAGCCAATGTTCGGTTATGCATAATACATGGATATCATTTTCTATAAATAGACCTATTTCATGTTCTTTACAGGTGAAACCCTGTATATTTTGATGAACTATATTTAGTACATGTTTTTTGGGCAAAGTGATGCCCCCAGAGCTGTCTCCGCGATCGGAGGCCGCCGCGGGAGTTGTCGAGACTGTCAGTTTAAATCAGCTGACATCTTGGCTTTGGACCCAACGCTAATAAAACTTAACGTTGAGTCCGACTTACTACTATCACTCGTTATATCAATTATAACGGGGTCTAAAATATTATATGCTAACAATTTAGCACACTCGTTCAGGTACTTATTAGGTACGTAGCTATGTTTACTACTGAGAACGCAGCCTTTAACAAATTTATTTGTATCAAAAAATGAGATTTTTTCTCTGTATAATGCCGTCCTGTACAAGATTGAATTGAAATATTCAATGTTTCTATTAATTTTTGTTGATATTTTATGAGAGAATAAACTTGCACAAACAATGATATTCCCTATGTCACCTTCGCTAATTTTAGTGAGGGTTTCGG
>CAXARK010000376.1:0-64134 GCA_963971205.1 Aethes cnicana
CATTTCTATTTAAAAATAACTTATGATACCCAGTAGGTTTCCGTCCAAACGAATCAAAGTATTCCCCTACACCATCAGTATCAATATGCATAGCAACCCAGTGGGAACCTGGTTTCGAATCAGGATCCAAATTGCTTATAATAAAAACTGGAAGATCAAACCGAATAGGGATTTGGTTAGCAGCAAATACGTTTGATTTCAATCTAGAGTCTAGTTTTTCCATACAATATTTAATTTCATTAGTATCCATAGTAGATTAAAATATAATACATTCATCGATGATGTTTGGATCAATGATTAAGAAGAAATGAAATTCTTTACTAATGTCATTGTATTTATATTTATCTTAACTGTTATAATCTACAGATACTTCGCGATTTTTGTTTATTTCAATAACATTATCAAATTCAGCGTACACAATACAGTTAACAGTAGTACTCAGAGCTGAATCAAAACGAACTTCTATTCGAACACTTCCGTGTCGTACAAGGTTCCAGTGTGAGGTTGAACTTGCTGATAGATCAGGAGTTAGATCAAAACATAACAAACAGTTACCGCCGCTATAATCGGTTCTGCTTATTGCATTACCTTCATTGTGAAAGTGAATGCCAGTCCCAGAAAAAAGAGTGTGATATGATGATGCTATTAAACCAGTGCTAAATGATGGTTGTAAAGTTTTAGAAGGAACTTCATGACCATCTACAAATAAACTGAAAGAATTCATGTTATAATGTTGAAAATTGAAAGGGTTCAATGCAAGATTACCATTAAACGCAGAATTTAATACAAAACCAATAATACATCTCTTAGGTACTTGTCCAAGAAATATGTTATCCAAAGTTTTACCCTGTATTCCCGATGGTATTGTCAGAACCTTCACTTCAGCTCTTGTGATAGGATATTTTGCTGTTGTTGATGCTAACACTTTTTGGTGGGCTAACAAAACACTAGGACTGATTCTAGCTCTTCTTATGATAAGGCTAGCATCCGTTATTTGTACCTTAAATTTCTTATCTTGGTGACAAATAAGATTAAATGATTCTTTTGATCGCACTAACTTAACACGCATTTCTACACCATTGATTAGAAACTTCTCTTGATTAAACATATCGCCATGTAAGTGTCCAATCATTTCAACTTGATTACTATTTTTAACAAATTCCATTCTTTTTTGAAACCCTTTGTTATTTGCATCAACGGCATCCACATAATGTGCTGTATCTTCATACCATAATCCACATGTGAGGTGAGTTTCTTTAGCGGCTGGTCCATAGTTAAGTAGATTTTCCATATAAGCACGGTAAGCATATGTATTGTTTGGTGGTGAGATGAGTTTTTGATTTAAATACACATCGAGCTGGTTAAAAAGGGAGTGTAACCAATTATTAACGGGGGCAACTTGAGTATCAGATTTTAACTTTGTACCATCTTGGTTTAATATTTTAGCTTTTATGTGTAATAATGTATGTGATAGGTCAATGTAGTCATCACCTGATCCAGGGATTTGAAACTCAATAGGGCCATCATCACTTAAAGATGAAATTGGATTGTAATGAACCCACTGTCCACTCTCAATACTCGTCTGAGTCGAAGGAAGGGCAAATATATCTAATTCAGATTTTGCACATTCACACGAATGACTATGTAGGAATGACATGATTTACTTTGAAAATATATCGTCACTATATTTATTTCTTTTAGTTCCTCTTCGGCGTGATGCTTTCGAGGTAATGAGAGGTTCCCGTCTTTTGGTTGACATTTTATACCCAGATCCCGACATGAGAGAATCAATCTTTTCATCAGCTTTTCTTTTTAATTTAGCACTAGCTTCTTTAAATCGAGTCCTAACTGAACTATCCATAGGACGTGAGTTTATCATATCAGATAACAAACCAACACCAGCATCTAACGCTTCTTTCCCCACGGTTTTAAAACCACTGGATAATAATGGAATTACTGATCTAAATAGTCCTCCCAAAAAACTTCCTATACCATGACCCCGTTGAAATGGAACACCTTTATAGACAATTCCTACACCAGATCCAGCTTGATGTGAATAATAATGATCGTAGGGACAAGAGTGATATGATTTTTTATGATTCATTTTATTCGTTGAAAGTGTAGTTTCACACAAGAATTTCCGAATTGAAATGGCACTCTTGCACCGGTAGTTGTTCTTATATCTATTTCCACGGTGTCAAATTCTCTACGCAAAACAGATACATAATGAGCGGGTGAGAAAATGTGTGTTTTATATGCACCATAAATAAATTTTGTAGGGTCTAATGGTATTATTCTAAGCAATGTTGTTATAACATCACCAACTATCTGTGGTTGTATGATATCGGTATAAATGAATAATTGTGATGGTAATCCTAAATATAAATTAACGGGGTTTTTCCCAAATGTAACTTCTCTTAAATTAGTTCTTGGTTTAAAACCTAACTGCAGACTTAGTATTGGTGTTGTTATAAAAGAGGTTAAGTCATTATTGATTGTTGATACCCCAACCATTTTGGTCAAATTATCATATCTAAATTTAATGTTATTTTTTAATTGTGGGTTTTCATTGAAAGCATTAATAAAATGTTCAACGCTATCATATGTAGTCGCTGGTATATGACTTTTTATATCCACAATTTTGGTTGTTTTATCAGAGGATGACACTACTTTCTTTTTTAAATAAATCATATTTTCATGATCTTGAACATTATACATTGAACAGGGGTATTGAAATTCTACTAATCCAACTACCCATTCTCCTTCCAGTTTTATACTCTTGGGTAATTTGGTTAAGAAGTGTGCAGTTGTATTGTCCGTATAGTAGTCTGCGGAACTGTTACTTAACAGTGTAATATAAAAACTGTTATCCATCATATTTTTTTCAAGCTTGAAGCGAGTATCCAAGAATTAAATTTGTTAGGATAACCTCGCCACTTCACTAGTACTTCTTTTCTGGCACCAACACCACGCGAGCGTACTATTTTATCTATTTTATATTCAATGGTGGGGAGGTAAGTTACTTTTTGTAATTCTTTAGAATAAAATGTACCAACGATGGGTTCACCATCTAAATCCCTTAACGTATAGACAACTCGCGGAAATCGGTTTATTATTGATTCAATTGTAAATATTTCATCACTCCAATTAGTTTCATAACCCTTTTGAAAAATATGTTTATATTTTGTAATTCTAACGTGATCACCAACATTCAGTTTTGTAGTTTCCAATGAAATTTGTCTATCCTTCTTTCTATCATACAAATTACACCAAACAGTCATGATGTTATCAGAATTTACATCAATAGGTCGCATTTTAATACTAGAATGATAGCTATGGTTATAAGAATAAAGGAGATCTTGCAAAATATCTACATAATTGTAAGTATTTTTATGAGTAAAGTACCGCCACATTTTCATTTTAAGAGTTCTTTGAAATCTTTCTACTATACTTGCTTTAATATCGGGATTATTAGTAGTATAATAATTAATGTTTTTGCTCTTAAAGTAATCTCTAGCTACCTTTGAAACAAATTCGGTACCTTTATCAGACTGGATGTGACGAGGAGTAGAATTAGCTTCGGTAAATATGCTTTCAAAACATTTAATAACAGTTGTGCAATCTTTCTTCTTCATAGCTCTTGCGAAAGCATATTTACTGAACACATCAATAACACACAGAATATATTTGTATCCATCATTATATTCACTGTAAGTACTCATATCACTAAGATCAGCTTGCCAGAGTTCATTAAAGTTAGATAAAATGTATCTATTTCTGGCGAATCGTCTGTGAATAGGTTTATGTAACGTGTACGTCTCTTGAGATTGTAACCATTTTTTTACTTCATCTTTGTTCATTCGACCTTTCATTTGTTGACTTAATTTATTTAAACTACTATAGCCAGCTGGATTGGAGACATCATAGTAAATTTCATGAATGTCTACTAAGGGTTCCATTTTTCCCACTCTAATTTCTTTTTTGCCCTGAGGAGTCCACTTGAAAGAGGTGTACTGGTGCTTGTGGCTTTAAAAGATGATGACGATCGCGCACTTGACGGAACAGATGATGTGCGAGGTTTATTTATAAATTCTAGATTAGTAGGATTACCTATACAATACGTAGGCACTTTTATATCCCTTAATACTGAAGCAAACTCTTCCCATCCTGTTGGTTTTGGACGTTTAAGAGATCTAACCGTATCGCTTACCAAATCTAGAATATTGCTATTTGGAATAGTTCGATTGTATATTACAACTTCTCCATTAGTTTTCCACCAAATTTTTGGGTTACTCAAAACAATACATCCCAATAAAGTTCTAGCTTTTTTCTCATATGATTTTGGTAAATTTTCTATGATACGAGATGGACTAAATTGTACAAGTTCTGGATTTGTTCCAGACGGTGTTGTTACAGTATTTGTAGAAACATCACCTTCTGGTAACGTTTTATTTGATACTGATTCATAATTTTCATGTTCCTCATTTTTAATTACTTCCTTACTTTCATTGTTGTGTTGATCAACCCCCTCCATCATAATTGGTATTTTAAATGGTTTTCGATCTGAATCAATAAAGTGTAAAAATCGTTGTAGTGCTTGAGAATATAATGCCCACTTTTCACGATCGTTCATTTTACTCTTAAGTATTTTTTGCATCTCTCCATCTAGACGAGATGATACATTTTCGGATACACTATCATTTCGTTTCAATCTCTCAATAAAATCTGGTTCAACTAACAACATTTTTTTTGTGTTTTCCATTTTATTTATGCTACAGAGCTTAATAAAGCACTTAAAACCGCACCTAATATTATAGGTAGAAATGCACCTCCTTTTTGAATAATAACAGTTTTTCTAAATTTATGTTTCCCCTTCGAAACTAAGTTTCGTAATGTGTCTTTATATTTTTTTAGCTTTGATTTATCTTTTTTTTCCAGTGGTATTTTCCCCTTTAAAACGTTGTAAATACACTCGCAAATAATATTAATCTCTTCATCATCACAAGATTTTAACAACGCCGTGCGATACTTTGGTTTAAGTAACTGCAGCGCTTCAAGTAAATGTTTATATGTGTTTACTCTTGCAGACATTATTTGGAACTGATTAAAACATGTTGATTCTTATCGTATTTAAACCCTTTTTTAGGAACGTATACAGTACAATGTCCATCAAAAGGAAATATTTTAGTTTTAAAACGACATATGTCATCTGTATTTTGTTTCAGATCAATCATAAGGTAACCATGAGCATCTTTAGTGGCATCTTTGTAAGCTTCATCTACAAATTTTGGGTTTTCTGGATAGACTTGTCGTGACAAGTAGCGGATTTGTGTTTTATCCCTCGGATTCTTGAAATATACAATATAGCTAGTATTCAATGAAATATCACGTTGTCCCCTACCTTGATGAAATATGTTTTGAGTTATATAGAAAACACTTAGGTTTCTATGATGACTACCTTTTGTAAAAATATCAACGATTCGTCCATCTGATTCTCTCATCAAATCATCAATTATGAGAAGTTTGGGTCTTTTCCCATCAAATATAGAAAAATCTGGTATTCCTTGGTTATAATTTACATTTTTCAGATCATATAAAGGTTGCATTTCATCATAACACCAAATAATTTCATCAAATTCAACATTACATACTTCTTTTGCATTGTTCAAAAAGTTTGTAACAAACTGAGTTTTACCACAACCACTAGGTCCTGCCACAATAGTGGTGAAAGGGTGAAGAAAATGTATCATTATAAATTCTCTTACTGTGTGTTGATATGAAAACGTATGGACTTCAAATGAAAGGAATCAAAGAATTACAAACATTTATAGTAACATGGAATAGGAAATAAATAAAAAAAAAAATGTTTTTAATACTTTTGCTTTTTTATTATGTCTACTAGTGCTACAAAAAGGAGGTTGTTGAGAAGAAACAAGAAAAAATACAATTCTTACGTATAGATTTTATTACATAACTTATAAAAGTAAACATTCTTTTACTAAACATTAACTTCTCAAGACAATCATTTTAAACCCATAAACTTATATACAAAAGTTTCATGTACACTAATTTGTATTTACAAAACTTAAAATAAATTTTAAATATTTACAATGGATACCAATCCCACAATTGAGGTTACATATTCTTAATACAGTATTCTACAATTTAGATTTGATTTCTAAAATATACAATGTACAAAATAATGATGGAAAAAAAAAAGAAAAGAATGTACTATAGTTTACGTAAGTATTTATTTACATCGACAACAGATATAAGGTTTAAACTAAAATGTTTGATTTGGTATCCTGTAATGACCCCACGCTAGTGTGTCTGTTGAATTTTTTAATAAGTATCGTTTAGTATCATTGTAAGATAACGATATTTTATTGATATTTTGAGTAAATATACTATGTTTTATTGATTTAAAACGCAACATTTGAGCATACTGTATTGTTTTTTCAAACAAACAAGTCTTATAGTCACTAAGAGTTAATTTTTTAGTAACGCACTTATTAATTCCTTTAGCTTTAGATATAACACCATTGTTCTGAATATCCAAGGCATACATTTTTGATCTGAGACCTACAAATTCCTTTAGAATTTTACCATTATTTTCATCTTTGAAAAAACCTAGCTTTTTTTTGTTTACTAACGGCAACCCATATTCGTTGTTGGGTTTGTAATCCGATGTGTCGTAATGTAAATTTAGGTCCGGTTTCATGTCCTCATAAAAGTTAGAGGTGAATATTTGATATATTAAACTATCGGTATCTGTATAAAGAAGCTTGAGATTGTCTTGATATTTGGTTTTCATATAATCGTAGTGGAATTGATACATTAAGGTTTTCGATAGGTCTAAAATGCAGAATCCAAGATAGATTGGTTTATTATAATATATTTTTGTTTTTTTTAGTTGCACAGCTACTAAGTTTTCAGAAAATATTGATAAACTATGAAATTCAGGTTTAGCTATTAAAGATTGAATTCCTTGAGATTTACCATGATTTTCCCAGTGGTTTAATAATTTAACATTTACACGTTTTGCAACATTTTCCATGGTTTTTCCAAAAACAGAATTATTCATGAGTTTGAAGAAATCTTTTTCAAAATCAGTTGATGCCAGCGAACGCATGTGGGTATTTAAATCTATATAACTTTTTAACCAAGGAGATTGTTTAAACTTTAAGATTCGATGAACTTTTGTTAAACGCAAACCATTTTTTAAACATTGTTTTAGATTTCTGTAATGTATTACGTATTTGCATTTACTATTTAAATTGGGAATCAATTTTTTATTCTTGGTTTCTCCTAAACATACATTTTCTGGACAGAACGGCAAGTCTGAATGAGAATCATGTAATTCCTTAGGGTACTCTAGATCGACTTCTAAAATAAACCCGAATTCGGCATCATCCGGAACATGAAAATCAGTTTCGTTATTTACCCATTCAAAATTACCGGTGGGAAGACATTGAGACATCGCCCACCCATATAGATTATTTGCGTCTAAATACATGAGATAGGATGTCGGAATATTGGGGTCATAGTCATCCATAAATTCATTATTTGCTTTTGCGTGTCTGTTGCTACATTGGGAAATACCTCCTCGAACATTATTTGCTATAAAAGCTATTTTATTGATATCCGTCAAAAGTTCTAAATTAATTCTGGTAGTCCTTAACATGGCGTCCCACGAAAGTCCTGGGGCCGTGTAATAATGGGCAGGATCTAAACCATATGTCTTAAGACACACATTTCTAAAATTTTCAAATACATCGGTTAGTAATAAAACATCTGTTTTTAGATAAAGATCGGAATAATCCCCCATATTTTGACATTGAAAATGAGACCAAACATCTTGAGCATGTAAAAAATCGTTTTCTGAAATGTGATTGTCAGTAAGAGTGCTATAGAATTGATCCCGAGCAGGTAGAGAAGTTAATTTCAAGGAATCATATGATTTCATGTATTCATAAGGATAGACACCTTTTCGTATTAGACGTTTAAAGTCTTCTTCATTCGGGAAATTCAATTTCATTTCATTAAATTGATCGTTTGTTAAGTTTTTAGCTAATTTGTCTAAGCTACTCGACATAAATTTTAGAGAATCAACGAATCTCAGTTTTACAACACGGTTATTTACTTCTAAACATTTAGAAAACGAAATGTACTTTTCTTTATTCTCTGGGATCAATTCTATGTCACCATCTTCAAGTCCAAGACCATGCACTATGAAATGACTATCATAGTTGCTTAAATTATGGAAAAATACTGGTACAAAATTAGGAGATCTGTATTTTTCGGAACAGAACTTATGTGCAATTCCTTCATAAACACCAGTATGGTGGTTATAAGAAATATTGATATCCCCGTTTAAATTTTTATCACAAATATAACAAGTACTAGCTTGTGCAATGTCTGCATTATTTTTGGATGACAGTGGTAGGGGAGTTTTCACAAAGGTGTTGCTTCTACAAATAGCTTCTAAATCTTTTTTAACTGATTTCATAAATGTTTCTGCACAATTTTTGCCTTTGTATGTTCTATAAACGGATAGTGTATCATCATACGAACATTTGATATAATAACCAAAACTATACACTTCATGTTTTTGCACATTAGTAGTCGAAGATGTTATTGGGTTATTAGAACAGGACTGAATTGGATTTAAAAATGCTTCAAAATCTGCATAAATGACAAAAGGTACGCGTAATTTTCGATCATAATTATCGAAAGTAACTTCATTACAAGGTGTGTTTTCATTAAACCAATTTTTCTTTTGATCTTGTTCAGAAGGTAGTTTTGTGCAAACGTGAAAACAATCATTTTGTTGGTGATTGTTTAAGTTGTCTTGTGATGTAAAGTGGGTTAGACAACCATCACAAATGTAAATGGCGTGCTGTGTGTTTGAAAATTGTTTTGATACTAATCGAGATAAATTATTGATTAAACAATAATGTCCTTGACTACCATTTGTCAAATATAACAAATTAAAATGGGTTGGTTTTCTGTTTTTTGTTAGGTGTAATGGACCTACAACATCATGTTTTTTGTTTTTAGAATCATACTCCAGACCAAAAACGTTTATACTCATATTATTCATATTTTCAAATTTTTGTGCATCACTCAATTTAAATGGGAAAGCTAAGTTTCCGAAATGTAACGCCTCTCTGTGTTGCACATACGAACTAACAAGGTTAGAATGCTTTGTAACAGGATAAAGTCCTGATAAGATAGCCCACCGGAAACATTCATGATCATTATTTTTGACATTTATTATAGCTTTTTTGTTTTTTATGTCAGATGGTAGATCAACATAAGAAGATCCACGAAGCGGGTTATACTTGTTTATGTTAACATCTAGATGATTGAACTTGGTAACGCTCCACCCACTGTCTTTTCTCTCGAAGTTCGATAATCTAGTTGTCACTTCATTAATTAAAGATGTGAATAAGTCATTTTTATCGCTACTGACATCTATAATATTATTACTAAGTTGAAAATCAAATGTATTATTTAGTTGTTTAGTTTCCTGAGTAAAATCAGCATTCAAAATAAAATTTACTTTTAAAGCACAATGAATAGATAGTGAACGATCTAGCAATGTAAAAATTTTATCTTTATTATTTTGCAATATTATTTCGGGAACAAGTGATTGGTTTTCTTTTTCATTAAAAAGTATTCTATAGGTTGCAACCCTATTCCTAAATGCATTTTCAATTAGTTGCACATTAACGAATTCGCTATCAGATTTAGTAACATTACCCTTATGTACGTTACTATTCAGGTGACTAGCAAGAAATCTTTTTGATATGGTTATATTACATACAGAACATTCAATTTCATTATTATTTTTTGCACTTACATTGTTAGATCCTCTCCTGGATGGTTCTGTTGATGATGCAGCTGCAGCTACATCACGACTGGTTGAGACATGATCCCGACTGGTTGACGGACGGTTTCTCTTCACAGGGACTTCTGTTTCGAAATCTGTAGCTGATCTCTTAGCTCCTCTTCCTATTTGCATAGATCTGTAAAATATAAAAAATAATTAAAGTTGCGATTCAAAAACTTAATAACACATTCAACATGGTTATCATGTTAATTATACTAACTTAAATCTTCTCTACATTGTTGACAGTATGCTTGCATTTTTAAGACCCCATCAATTGCATCCGATGACAATGTAATAGTATTTCGTTTCGATTCATCGATATGACCGTGACATGGTGTATAGTAAGGTATGATATCCGGATCTTCAAGAAACTTTTGGGGCAATCGATTGTCTATAAACCACAATCTTATATTTCTATGAAAACACTGTAAAACGAATTCTTTGCTTAAAACTGCTATTGTATCATAAGTTAAACTGGACCCCGTATGAAAATATCCGAGCACCATGTTGGAATTAGTATATACGCACACACACACAATACACTCAGTAACTTGACCACGGTAAAAGAATGAATGAATGAGATCAACTCGAAGGTTCTCTCTTTTATAGAGGTTCCCCACCTAACAATAAACAAACAATGAAAACCTGTCATAACAAGTTAACAGCAGTATTTGAACACATCGAAACAAGAATACAATATCAAGTTAAAATATAGGTGTTATAAACGTGTTGGAAGAGGAATATTCAATATAAAAAAAAGCATTACTTACGCGTTACGATGTAGCTGACTCATTAGTTCACCAATCTCAAATAATTTCTGATCTTCTTCCAGTTCTTCACAAAGGCGGATAAGTTGTACATCGTAGATATCACAATTCAAACTGTCCATGGTGAGAAGAAAACAAGAAATAAAGTATTATATTGTACTCTTCGGTCCTTAAATAGTGTACATCAGGTATGGAATCTTTAAACTATAGTGGGGATGTAACCTAACGAAAATAAATATGTAACACATTTCCTATTACCGCTTTTAGATAAGGTACAAAAATGCCACACTTAACAATAGATTTCGGTTTAAAAGGAAAAAAGAACATTGTTTACAACGATCATAAACATTTAGAGTTAAAACTTAGATAAGAACAATGAGGTACATTAAGAGGTACCGACCCTTCACTAGAACTTAGGTGTGCAATAAAACATTACACTAAAGTTTATGAGTTTTAAGAAAAAGCAATACGATACTAAAATATTTTTGTTATACAAATGAAGGTTGTTTTTAAGTTTATGGGTTTTTTATGTAATAAAAATTTAACCTAGTCTTAAGATAACACAAGCACAATTCACAATTTCTTATTGTCTATAAAATATTTAACACAGGTGTCCTTTTCCACCAATTGTTTTGTGATGTTAAAAATAACATCACGAGTGCTTTCAAGTTGTTTGTCTTCCTCTGAAGACGTATAAAACTTCAACCTGACGTCAGCGTGTTTCCACTGCTCCCCTGGTGCAATGTTCTTGATTTTTTGAATATCAAAAATTTCTATTTTTATCAAATGGGATGAGTAAACGCCGTCATCTTGTCCCGATGATATGTATGCCACACCGTCATTAGTGCTTTGTGAAACACTTGAAGACTTTTTCGCCGATTTAGGTTTCTTTTTTGGTCTTTCAAAAAATCCATCTATGCTGTTTCCAGCACGCTTTCTCGCGATAGCTTGTTTTACTTGGTGTCCAACCGTTCCTTCTTCATCGCTAGCTTCGCCATTAGTCTCAAGGTAGTAATAATTCTTGAAAGTATTGTCGGTAAACTGAAACCAATTACACAACTATTTAAAGCACTATCAAAAACTATGAACACGAGTGAAAAATAGATAGAGTCCAATGGATCGTGTTGTTACAAGTTAAACTTGGACATTTATTAAATTACATGATATTAGGACAACGTTCCAAACACGGAATCTCCTCAGATTTGTAGTGAGTTCTATCATCAAAAGAGTCATGTAGCATGGGTTAGGCTGGGTTAGGTCACATAAATTAAAAAGCAGTTAATTTAAATACTTACATCCATAATGTGGAGTCGATAAACACTACACCAAAAACACTTTAGCACGATTCAACACTGTACTACTGTATACTAACAGAGCTCTGATAGCAAGCACAACTGGAGTCGAAATACATATAAAACGTTTCCATCCTTCGGTTTTTATAAGGATGCAACAATAGTTTACCGTTAAAATCTCGTCTTAACTAGTTGGAACGCGTTTGCTGCATTCACCGACACCGAAATAATAAAATTACAATAGTCATTCGGCCCTTTGTTAATAGACGCCCATCATAAAAACATTAAACCTTTTTATTATTTAACAATAGATAGAGTCCAATGGATCGTGTTATTCGTGTTGTTACAAGTTAAACGACCATCGTGTTGTTACAAGTTAAACGACCACCCAATTATACAAAGAACTGAATAGTTCTATAAACACATACGCTAACACAAGTTATAAAATATATTTGGGCAATAACTACTTGGATATTTATTAAATTACACATTAATTAGAACAACGTTCCAAACACGGAATCTCCTCAGATTTGTAGTGAGTTCTGTAGCATAGGTTAGGTTAGGTTAGAACTGTGATCAATTAAAACCAAACTGGCGCATTTATTAAATTACATGATATTAGGACAACGTTCCAAACACGGAATCTCCTCCGATTTGTAGAGACTTCTGTAGCATAGGTTAGGTTAGGTTAGAACTATGATCAATTAAAACCAAACTGGCGCATTTATTAAATTACATGATATTAGGACAACGTTCCAAACACGGAATCTCCTCCGATTTGTAGAGACTTCTGTAGCATAGGTTAGGTTAGGTTAGAACTATGATCAATTAAAACCAAAGTGGCAGTAGTATAGAAATAGTTTAGGTATTCATCAAATTGTTGAGAGGACAATTAAAAGTGAGCTCGAGTAGACAATAGAAAAGGATCGGTGGGTCAGGTACGCTTTGAAATGGCAAACAATAGCAACCGAGAGCACGAACACACAATAGAAAAGGGTCCGCGGATCAGGTAAGGATTGAAATGGTGGTAAACAATAGCAACCGAGCATGGATAGACAATAGAAAAGGGTCGGTGGTCTAGATAAGGGGTTTGGATTTTTTAGTGAAGATATAGCACATCGTGTAAGTCGTAACCGAGCTATCTGAGAGTCCTGAGACCTATCCCAAACGTTCCAAGTGGGGGCCTTTTTTTTTTTTTTTTTTTTTTTTTTTTTTTTTTTTTTTTTTTTTTTTTTTTTTTTTTTTTTTTTAGGGGATGGTGGTCCGCCTACCGCCCAATTTCACCCCACGGACCCGCCCACCCCGTGTTCCAGAATCGGCGAATACCTACTACTGCCAGCAGCTCACCCCGTCTATACCAGCTAAAAGCGTTTCCATCGATTTCTGGAATATTGCCGGTGCGTTCGCTAGGCCATATACCAAACGAGTATATTTATATAATCCCTTTGATGTATTGATGGTGGTGAGTTCCTGAGACTCGTCGCTTAAAACGAATTGATTGTAGGCATTTTTTAAATCAATTTTACTGTAATGCTCCCCACCCCCTAACCTCGCAAACACTTCCTCTATCCGCGGTAGGGGATATTTATCTATAATAAGATCCTTATTCAGTGTTACCGAGAAATCGCCAGCTATTCTGACCTTACCGTTCTCCTTAAGGACCGGCACTATGGGGGTGGCATACTGAGAGTAATTTACGGGCACTAATATACCTAAACCAACTAGGCGATCTAATTCTTCTTCGACTTTATCTTTCAGGGCAAAAGGCACCGACCGAGGCTTAAAAAACTTAGGATTGGACCCATCTTTTAATTTTAATTCGACTTTAAACTTGTTAAATGAACCGAGTTCGTCTCGCCACAATTCAGGGTATTGTTCCAACAACTGGTTGACATCAATGTCATCACTAATTCTATTTAGTTTAGTAGTAAGCACCAGGTTAAACGCTGACATGAAATCACGCCCGAGTAGGGGGGGTCCGCCGTTTTTTACAACAAAAACATTAATCATTTTAGATTGACTGTTATAAGTTGCATTGATAGTAAAATAACCCAAGGGCGAGATTTTATGTCCGTTGTAAAGACACATTTTAACATTACTTTTTTCTAGTTTATTTTCAGAGAAAAAATCTATATACATTTGTTCTGACATGACTGTAGTTCCAGAACCGGAATCCAATTCCATACAAACGAGCCTGTTACCGAGATATATTTCTAATTCAATGGGCTTAGTGTTTACATACCTTAAACTATAATTATGACACTCCTCGCAACAATTGTCCTCAGCGGGGGTCACCTCGGGCCCCTCCTCGCATCCGATATTATTAAGACGTGCACTTTTACAAACTTTTTTAAGATGCCCAACAACACCGCATTTTTGGCACCGATACTTTTTGTAACGACACTTATCACCGAAATGATTTTTCATTCCGCACACCGCACACCTTTGATCACGACTTTGCGCCGACGCCGACGGGGCGCCGCCGCCGCGCTGAGTGCCGCCGCGGCCGAACCTTCCATCGTTTGACACTCGAAACAGCGACTCCTCTTTGACACTCATAGAAGCTGGCGACATCACAATCTTCGCCTCATTTGCAACTTCTGCTTTCTCCGCTATCCCGAGTGCTTCTCCAATCTTCAGAGACGATGCGTTCTGTTCGAACAATCTTTCGCGTTCAGGGCCGGGTCCCAGGCCTAGGACGAAACGATCAGCAAGATTCGTCTCCAGGGCAGCGCCGAAGTCGCAATAGCTAGCTAGACCCCTTAGTCGCGCCGCCCAGTCTCCCAAACTTTCGCCTGCGTTCCTTGTCGCTCCATAAAAACGCGCCTTGTCCGCATAAGAACATTGTTTAGGCTTAAAATGATCATCGAGTAATTCCACCAGCTTATCGTAAGTAAGTGTATCGACCTGCGCAGGATACGCCAGGTTACGTAACAAACGGTACGATTCATCAGTGAGATGAGTTATTAAAACCGCACTCTTACTGTCGTCCACTACCTTATTTACTTTTAAAAACTGCGTCAACCGTCCTTTAAATATCGACCACTCACACGTTTTATAGTCAAAACTGGTCAAATTGCCCAAAAACGACATATTTTCGATTAAAGTTTTTTTTTTTTACACACGCGGGGGTACTTTAAATCCTCGTTCGACACTGGGATGTATGGAAGTAGTGAAACAACCGTTCGTTAACACTGCTGGTTTATTACTGGTTTAGAGGGCGCGGCGATCGGCGATACATACTTAGATATATGACAAAAGTACGATTTTGTTCCTTGCTGCTAGTGGTTTTCTCATGGGATGAGTGAAAAGCAGAGTGTGCAACACGATAGCAAAATTATTTAAACCTTGGATGACATAGCTTGAATCCCTCTCTAGCTCAAGACTCCACGTTAGAATCCCTCGCTCCGCTCGGGATTATAATCTGGAATCTTTCGCGTCGCTCTGGATTCACCCGCGGTAAAATATACCATTTTGCTCCCTAGTCACACAATCTACTATTATCGCTTTGTTTAATTATTTATAATGTGTTTTCTTTATCTAAATAGTATGTCGCAAAGCCTCGCTGTGTCTCGACATTGAAGACAGCTGGGTTCCATAGTCCCCCGCCGTTAGCGCGACCCTTTTCTGGCATTGCAAATGTCAATGGGCGACGGTAATCACTTTCCCTCCGATGCTCCGTCTGTCTGTTTGTAGATAGACTAGATTTGTAGTTTTTAGGGTTCCGTACCCAAAGGGTGAAAAACGGAACCCTATTAATATGCCTCCGATGTCCGTCCGTCCTTCCGTCCGTCCGTCTGTCTGTCACAGGGCTCTATCTCTTCAACGGATAGGTATAGGTAGAGATTTGAAATTTTCACAGAATGCGTGTTTCTGTGGCCGCTATCACAACAAATACTAAGAAGTTAAAATATATCTATATAAATTGGGGTCTTCATACAAGTAACTGTTTTTTTCTTCGTCTCATTTCAAGCGCTCTATCTAATGAACCATTATTGTTAGACACCTGAAATTTTCACAAAATACGCATTATTAAAGCCTCCATCACAACAAATACTGAAACAGTCGATAAGTTGCCAATGCGGATTTTCACATAGGAAATTTACGTATTTTTTCGAACGTCGCTCTTTACGTACTTTAATATAATAAAATTTTATAAATATTAAAAAAAGTGATTTCCTAACACTAAAACAATAAAAAAATAGAAAAACTGAAAAAAACTCAATAAGTAGAAAAAAGTGTGGAGGGTTTGTGATTTGAACCCACGGTCACCTGAATGAGTGTCCACGTCTCTCACGAATACACCACCATTACGTAATTTCTCCAGCACTAAGCTGGCGAAATTACGTATTTAGTTAGAGCGAATAGAACAAAAGTCTAATTCAAATTTGTAACACGTCAAGTTTACCACGGTCTTCGCTAGATGGCGCTAGCTGTCGATTACATCGCGCTATTGTTTGGTTGCCACCAAACAGTGGCGTACGGTCATATGCGAATATTTGTTTTATTTTGCCGGTTCCTTCCGATTAGGATCTAGTACTTAGCACGCTATACGCTTTCACCTCTGCTACGTTTTAGTGTCGCGTATTCGGACAATACCGTGGCTGCCGCAGTGAACTTCCACCCTAAGCTGGGATTCACTTTAAATTGTCAGTACGGTGGCGCACTTTTTGTTCCCGGTTGTGTAGAACGTCCGTGTAGTAAAGTTCTCGTTCTAAGGTTGAGTTTCCCTTGTCCCTCACTTCGCCCGGCTATAAATTTCGAATATTTTTTGTATATTCATTCAAGTCCATGATATGACTAAATAGTTCCATGTTGCCAGTGTTTTGTTTTCTAATGGCCTCATCGATGTCGCTAGCTAAAGAAGTATGTTTAGATTAAAAAAAAATAGTACATAGTTATGATGAATTAATAAATTCTATACAGACGATGATTCCCAATTCCGATATGTTTTTTTTCCTATCTTCCAATAAAATCTTGTTCGGCTTCGACCCTGCCTGATAGGGTCATAAGGTACTTAGTGTTGTGATTAAATTGTTTTTTTTTTCACCAACTGTGAATAGGGATCACATAGAGACGCTCAGTTGTACTGAACCCTACATATGCGATTCCGCATTTGACTGATTTTTAATAATAATAATATATTGGGACGATTTACACATATTGACTTAGCCCCAAACTAAGCCACGCTTGTATTATGGGTGCTAGACAACGATATAAATACTTATATAGAGAAATACATACATATATAAATATTTACTAAACATCCATGACTCGAGTACCTACAAACATTCGTGCTCATCACACAAAGTTTGCCCCGAACGGGACTAGAACCCGCGACATTGGGAACAGACGGCAGGGTCACTACCAACTGGACCAATCCGGTCGTCAAATATTATAGTATTACCGAATTAGTACTTTTTTCTCTTAAAACTCTAATCAATCATCACAATTCATCTAAATATATAAAACTCAAAGGTGACTGACTGACTGACATAGTGATTTATCAACGCACAGCCCAAACCATTGGACGGATCGGGCTGAAATTTGGCATGCAGGTAGATGTTATGACGTAGGCATCCGCTAAGAAAGGATTTTGCAAAATTCCACGGGGACGGGAAAAATCGGGATTTTACTTTTTAATATTTCTGCGCATACGAAGTTGCGGGCAAACGCTAGTTGAAGTATATGTACCTAAACTTAACCGATGGATTTGTCAACGTGAATGCCAAATAAATTCAATCCTTTAATAACAAGTCATTGTTTACAGTCAGCTTGCTCAACAAAGGCGTGCATGCGTGCAGGCTAACGATTATCACCCTTACATGGCGAGACAAGGACAATGCGAAGACAGCAACAAGGGAAGAGTCGCGCTAAAGGGCGGGCAAGTCCTGGCGATTCACGACGAGGACACACTGATGAAGGCACTAGTTCAAATAGGACCTCTATCAGTCAGTGAGTCACCGACATCAAATAACCTATCAATATTTATTACTGATTCAGAAACTTTGAAGACCACCAAGAGGCGCCGGACGAAACACGACCAATAATTGTCTTTTTACCCGACTGCGCACCGCAAAGGAGGGTTATGTGTTTACCTGTCTATGTATGTATGTATGTATGTATGTATGTATGTATGTATGTTTGTTCCTTTGTGGCACACTGGAGATCAAACGCGTGGGTCGATTTTAATGAATCATACGTCAATCGATTCGTCTGAATCGCGCGAGTGTCACTGAAGATATGAAATTAATCAAAATTCAAAATGGCGGCCACCAGACGCCATATTGTACAAAATAAAAAAATAAAAGTCAACCAACTATGGCATGTGAGGTATCGTTGAATAGGTATTTAAAAATCATTATTAGGTTTCTTTGACCATTTTTCAGACAAAAGAACCGTTTATGATTTATAACGATTCAAAGTTCCTTTACTAACCACGTTAAGTAGGTACCTACCCACCCAGTAATAAATCCGTTCGAATTAGCAACACAGGAAATAATCTAGACCAACGAGTCTTCAAGCAGGTCACGATGACTTTAAAATAATAATAATGTTTTTCATAAATCTCAAACTTCAATCAAGTACGTACGCATGTGCAATGTAGTGTACCAGTAGCGTCATCTATCCGTTGACTTGAAGACTTTTAGTATCGTTATTACATTTAAAGTGTCAATAGTGTTATTTACATACTTAATACAGTGAAATATAACCTAATTGATTATAGGCACCAATTACACTAGTCGGTACTCAGCGCTCGTAAATAAATAAAATAGCTAAATAAATAATGCTCTAATGTAGTACCAGTAGCGCCATCTATCGGTTGACTTGAAGAATTTTAATAGGGTCAGGCTTATGTAGCTTTTTGAGCCGGGTTAGGTCTCTAGAGGGATTAATAATCAGTAATTTAGATCATCGCAAGCTACTTAATAATCCCCACGATAGCAACTCTCTCCATGAAATGACAAGATTGCGGAATTTACGGTCTTATAATCCCTAACTAAAAATAGCAAAATAAAAAAAAAGTTAATTAAAAAAAACAAAAAACCCGACTGCGTAAAAAACTAAAAAGAAAAAAAACAAGGCTACTTAGTTCAGTAGTAGCTACTGAGAAATGACACCATGGAAATAATTTCATGTTCGACACTAACATAAATCAAATATTGATTGCTATTGAGGAATCTAAAGATGCCTACAGTCGGGACCCATTTAAAATCTAGGTTAAAATGTTACAAATAATGGGTCATGTCATTTCTCAGTAGCTACTACTGAACTAAGTAGCCTTGTTTTTTTTCTTTTTAGTTTTTTACGCAGTCGGGTTTTTTGTTTTTTTTAATTAACTTTTTTTCACTCTTCCTATTCGAAAAGGAGTACTTTGTTCCCCGTTTAGAGGGAGCAAAATGTGATTTTGCTCTCTCTCCATTTCTGCCTAGCTACTGGTTTTCTCATAGGAGTGAAAAGCAGAGTGTGCAACACGGTAGCAAAATTATTTAAACCTTGGGTGACATTTTGCGTCATCTAAATCTTAGGTTCATTTAGATATTAGGTCCTTACATATGAAATTGGCGTTTGGCGAACTGGCAACTTTGATTCAAAATATGTGGCGTTCGGCTAGGAATTCCAAATTCAAATTTATTTCAAATTTAAGACCATGTATTTCTGTGTTCGAATTACGAAATTTATTTGTTATCGCGTCATTTGTTTTTCTTTCACATCGTTCTGTTCACAATATGGAGAACTTAAAATATCGCTATATTTACGAATATGAGTTTCACCTCGGCACTAGTGCTGCAGAAACGGCTCGTAGGATTAACAATGCGTATGGGGAAGCAATCGTCGAATCCGACTCGGCTGGGCAGCGTTCGGGAAGCTTCGCAGTGTCTTTTCGTCCAAATTACCGCAGTGTCTTAAGTCGAAAGTCTTCGACCAGTGTGTGTTGCCAGTGATGACTTATGGTTCCGAGACGTGGGCGCTTACGATGGGCCTCATAAGAAGGCTCAAGGTCACCCAGAGGGCAATGGAGAGGGCTATGCTCGGGGTTTCTCTGCGTGATAGAATCAGAAATGAGGATATCCGCAGTAGAACTGGGGTCACCGACATAGCCCAAAGAATTGCGAACCTTAAGTGGCAGTGGGCGGGGCACATTGCTCGCAGGACTGATGGCCGATGGGGCAAGAAAGTCCTGGAGTGGCGTCCGCGAACCGGTAGACGAGCTGTCGGTAGGCCTCCAACAAGATGGAGTGACGACCTTGTAAAGGTCGCGGGAACGCGGTGGATGCGAGTGGCACAGGACCGGTCTGAGTGGCGCGCCTTGGGGGAGGCCTATGTCCAGCAGTGGACGTCTATCGGCTGAAATGATGATGATGATGATGATGATGATGGGGAAGCTACTGCAAAAGAAAATACGGTACGTTATTGGTTCCAACGTTTCCGTTCTGGAAATTTTGACCTACAGAACAAGCCTCGTGGACGGCCGGAGACACAAGTTGATAACGAAGAATTAAAAGCAATTGTGGAAGCAGATCCATCGCAAACCACGTCAGAGTTAGCGGCAGGCTTCGGTGTGAGTGATAAAACCATTTTGATTCACTTGAAACAAATTGGAAAAGTGAAAAAACTTGAAAAATGGGTACCGCATGAATTGAGCGACGCAAACAAAGAAACACGCGTCGAGTGTTGCGTTTCACTTCTCAACCGGCACAATAATGAAGGCATTTTGAATCGTATCGTTACTTGTGATGAAAAATGGATCTTGTACGACAACCGGAAACGTTCTTCACAATGGTTGAACCCAGGTGAACCAGCCAAATTCTGCCCGAAACGAAAGTTGACTCAGAAAAAGGTACTGGTAAGTGTCTGGTGGACTAGTGCCGGTGTCATCCATTACAGTTTCTTAAGATCTGGGCAAACAATCACGGCTGATGTGTATTGTCAACAATTGCAAACGATGATGGAAAAGCTAGCCATTAAACAACCCAGACTGGTCAATCGATCTAGCCCACTGCTGCTTCAGGACAACGCTCGACCACATACGGCACGTTTGACGGCCGCAAAACTACGGGAGCTGCGACTGGAATGTCTTCGACACCCACCATACTCCCCGGACCTTGCTCCAACTGATTACCATTTTTTTCGGAATTTGGACAACTTCATGCAAGGAAAAAAATTCAATTCTCACGAGGCTGTCCAAACGGCCTTCAAAGATTTTATTGATTCTCGCTCACACACTTTTTTTAGTAAAGGAATCAATGAACTACCTTCGAGATGGCAAAAGTGCATAGATAGCCATGGTACATACTTTGACTAAATAAAAAAATAGTTTCATAAAAAAAAATCGTTTTCATTTCTGCCATATGAAACGCCAATTTCATATGTAAGGACCTAATACAATCTATAGAGGACAAAAGAAAAAGATGTGTGTGTTTTGACCAACTACTGTGCCGAAGTTCTTGCTTCTTATGCTTACTCCGATAAGGGGAAAAGTTCGTGTCATGATTGACATGAACCATAAGTTCTTCTATATAACGATTCAACACGTCTATTGAAAAATTAAAATAAGTGTGACGACGCGATGGTGATCGATCAATATTGTTACTGTGTGTACAGTACAGAGCTGGTACACTAATTCCTGAATCACTCTGTATGTATTTTATGGACGGCGTGAGAGGTGAAACCGAAGTGGATATTTTGTAGGACTAAAATTTAACAGAATTAGAGGTTTTTTTTTTTAAACTCTGTACATTATTGCAGCTTTGAGCTCCGAGGATCTAAATCATTATCATGGAGGTGTTATGGAGCCTCAATACTGTAATCCTCAACGGCCAGATCACGCCGTGCTGTTGGTTGGATATGGAGTAGGTCAGTATACGAGAACTAATTTACCTACCACTTTCTTTTGCCTGTGACTAAATTAATGCCGACTAAACTTCAACTCTTTTTGGGCGTGAAATAAGAGATAGTTTTCGGGATATGTTCTTGTTTTTATTAGTGCCATATTCTATCATAGTTTTGCTATCATCATCGCTATTTCCACATTTGACGCAGCTCAAATTAAAAAAAGTGATCAGGTGTTCTTCTGGAACAATTGACTAAAATTCTTAAACCAGGAGATTCTTTTACCTACGCTGCGTCCGTCTAGCTGTAATCTTGCCCACTTAGGATTACGCAAATAGTTTCTGAAGAATTCAAGCTACTTGATCTATAAAAAAATGTTAATATATCTTGTAATATGTGATGTAATGTTTAAATCCAAAACTTCAATTTACAGACACCGATGGTACCCCATTCTGGAGCATTAAGAACTCCTGGGGCCCCGGATTCGGTGAGCAGGGCTACGCGCGTCTGCACAGGGGAATCAACGCCTGCGGCATGGGGACGATGTACGCGGCTACTTCTATAGTGGCTTAAAACGCGCATGCGAAGTCCAACGGTGACTCCTGGCCGTACTAACAATAACTCTAGACTATAATTAAAAAAAAACTTTGACATGTTACGACATCAGTAAAAAACCGGTAATGTTTAAACCAACGAACCGATTTTCTCTCTAAAAAACAATTTCGTTTGTTCATTGCTAAGCGACAAGGCCACAGAAAGACATACGGATACCAGACACATACGTCAAACAACCCTTTTCTTTTGCGCAAGGGTTGGAAAGGGGTTATAAAGGGTAAATGCCTGCTGAATTCACATCCACAGTGACTCTTTGTCGTCAACTCAAGAACGCGAGCGCAAACCACTTAGCCAGTAGCTTCAGCGCCTATTACCATTTGAATCAATTTACTAATAAAGTACCTATGTCTTCGTAATGTTTTGTTTTTCTTTACCTCAAATTATGCTGAGCCTATCCTGAGCTCAAGGCACTATTCAGCAATTGTACCTACTAGTCCGTGTAGGTGTACATATACAGGGTCACCGTTCGTTCAGGGAAAACGTTCTGACTATATTTTAACCATAGTATCTACTACTACTACTACTACTACAGCCTATTTGCGTCCAACTGCTGGGCACAGGCCTCCTCTCATCACGAGAGGGTTTGGGCTATAGTCCCCACGCGGGCCCAGTGCGGATTGGGGACTTCACACACAGGTCGTGGTGGCCTACTGGTTCGACCTACCGCTTGTCATGCAGAGGGTCGGGGGTTTGATTCCGGCTCGCACCACTAAGTTTACTTATGTGCGAAATTCAATTTGAATTAACCACTGCGCTTTTCGGTGAAGGAAAACATCGTGAGGAAACCTGCACGCATCTGCGAAGTAACCATAGTATCAGCTATCGATAATAAGCATGTTTTTTTTTTCGAGTAGGTATTTTTTTGTATATATGGGCCAGTACCTATGGGATAGATGGTGTGATCGATAGCTGAATTCTATACAAAAAATGTCTCTTTACCAACTCGAAAAAAAATTGAAACCTAAAAAACATGCTTAGTATCGATATCTAACTGATACTGTGGTTAAAATATCGTAAGTAATAACGCTTTGCTTGACCCTACATATCTTTTGACGGGTGAAATACTAAGCCTACTGGGCTACAATGCAAAGTAACTATCCTCCCTCAGCTGAATACTGTGGAGACTGGCCGAGTATAATCGGTGAGTTGACACATTTTCTTTCGAATATAGGTATTTTTAAGCGTAGAATTGTGTTGCGTTTGTTACTTAGTCTTTTGATAGCTCTTGTAAAGTAATGATCTCTGGATAAATAATATGAATTTTACATCAAATCTATTTTTTATTAATTAGGGAAGTGTTAGGGCAGTATTAGGGTCAGTCTGCGAGATATTATTATATAGTTCTTAATCAGCTAGACATCATCCTGATGCCCAGCGAGTCTCCGTGTCTTCAAGTTCCACTGCTGATCTCCGTGCCTAAAGCATCTACGTGAGCTAACACCAACCCCCCCTACAATACCATGATTTTGTGTAGCGAATTGCAGTTCACTGCGTCAGTCTAACACATTGCACGCTGCGGCTGCGTCATAAGTCACGACCATAGAGGAATAAAATAAAAAGAGTAATATGGGAGCCATACTAAATAAAGTGCGTTCTCCTATTTTGGTAAGAAAAACCTAGTGGGGACACTTATTTGTGTTACATACTTAGGTAATGCACGAATTCATAAACTAACCTCGGAAAGTTTTAGTACACTTCCGTACGTTATCCTACTACTACTACTACAGCCTATTTGCGTCCCACTGCTGGGCACAGGCCTCCTCTCATCACGAGAGGGTTTGGGCTATAGTCCCCACGCTGGCCCAGTGCGGATTGGGGACTTCACACACATCTTTGAATTACTTCGCAGATGCGTGCAGGTTTCCTCACGATGTTTTCCTTCACCGAAAAGCTCATGGTTAATTCACATTGAATTTCGCACGATATCCTAATAGATATGGAATTTATGAGTCCGCATTTTCCTACCGTTCTAGTAGAAATAGCATCCACCGATCCCACAACCGCTTATCTGTAGCTAGTCGTTAACTAATTTGCGACGCTATTACCGGTCATTAAGGCATATATCGTCAAAGCCAATTACACCACGCCGATAACGACCCGTTGAAATATTTTCACTTAGAGTGGGGTGTTCGTAATGCGACACTACTCACAATAGTTTTGGTAGAAAATATCATCCATACTACTACTACAGCCTATTTGCGTCCCACTGCTGGGCACAGGCCTCCTCTCATCACAAGAGGGTTTGGGCTATAATAGTCCCCACGATGGCCTAGTGGTTCGACCTACCGCCTCTCATGCCTGTGCCCAGCAGTGGGACGCAAATAGGATGTTGTAGTAGTCCCCACGCGGGCTCAGTGCGTATTGGGGACTTCACACACATCTTTAAATTACTTCGCAGATGCGTGCAGGTTTCGTCACGATGTTTTCCTTCACCGAAAAGCTCAGTGGTAAATTCAAATTGAATTTCGCACATAAGTAAACTTAGAGGTGCGAGCGGGAATCGAACCCCCGACCCTCTGCATGAGAGGCGGTAGGTCGAGCCACTAGGCCATCGAGGGGACTATTATAGCCCAAACCCTCTCGTGATCCCGTGATCGTGTCCCAGCAGACGCAAATAGGCTGTAGTAGTAGTATGGATCATATGTTCTACCAAAACTATTGTTAGTAGTGTCTTTGAATTACTTCGCAGATGCGTGCAGGTGCAGGCCTCTGCATGAGAGGCGGTAGGTCGAACCACTAGGCCACCACGGCTATTTCAGTAGTTCGGCTTGTGTCTTCTAGCTCAATAATATTTCTGTGCGAATCCGCTTTTGAGTCAGTACCTACTCAAACGTTGTACGATAGGGGTCCTCTTTCTCTGCAGTTTACTGTACAAGGCGCTAAAAACAGGCAGGTAAGTATCCCAATAGGAACGCCGTATCAAAGGGCCATTAGCCAACAGTGTACTCCGCATGACCGTTAAAACACAAACACTCCGCCGAATGGCTCCATTTTGTGTCGAACTCGATTAATGTCCCACTCGCGCATTTATGAGCTCACTGCGACCAGGCCTTAATAAAAGGAACGTCTGAAACATGGTCTAAGAAAAGGTCTGCCGATCCGGGTGACGTGTCACCCTTACGTCAAAGTCGAGTTGCCACTTTATTGCAATAAAACAAAACGAAGGAAATATTTGCTGCCGTTATAATGCAAAATAAATTATTTGCGCATTACAATAGGGATGACGACAGGGTGAAGAAATCGAAATACTAATTAGTCCGTCAGTCAGGTAATAAAAAAATATTAGACACGTATTTTTTGTTTTATCAAATTAATAAAGAATGACTAAGTTAAAACGCATTAAAGTTGGAGAGTGGGGTGTAAGTCGTACCTAACCGTAACGTCACGCGACATTTCAACTCAATATATCTATGTATAAATTTGATTAAGTACGTAAAAAAAGAAAAAATACGTGTCCAATACTTTTCAATAATTTTCCTGATAGACTAAGGAAAAAAAGTCGTCGTCATCCCTACTGTCATTTACTTATTTAAACTCACAAAAAGGGACAAGGTAAAGACAAATGAACGTAATAATTTAATGAAACACTCACAGGGGATACATGGGGGGTCGGGGATTATTTTAATACGCCACTTGCAACACACAGCGGTGCGAATGACGTAAGGGTGACACCCACACTACTACAGAATACCGGACTGCCATACCTGTCGAAGTATATTATTGTATCATGGTCTGAAATCCGATTTGATGACCTTATGACTTCTTCAGGCCCCTTGTAGTATACGTAAAGTAAGACTAAACACGACTGTTGGCTTCTGCAAGGGAGGTTCAAGGGGCGACGGCGTTGGGAACGGATGACCCGTAATCCCAGGGGAGACCGGGGAATGTGAAATGGTTCCGAATGGAGGACCGATCACCCGACAGATTCAGACGGTCGTCCCCTTTCATAAATAATAATAATAATAAACACGACTGTTTAGCGGTAAAATATCTAATTACATCAATGAATCTTTGATTATAAAAATACTAGCTTCTGCCCCGCGACTACGCCCGCGTGGAATTCGGTTATCGCGTTCCCGCGGGAACTATGCGCTTTTCCGAGATAAAAAGTAGCCTATGTCCTTTCCCGGGACTCCAACTATCTCCAAGCCAAATTTAATCTCAATCGGTCCAGCGGTTGAAGCGTGAAGAGGTAACAGACAGACAGACAGAGTTACTTTCGCATTTATAATATTAATATGGATTGTAAATAAAATCAGGTAAGCATCCCTTTCAATGTAAGCTTTTAGTGTCTAAAGACGACGCCTGTCAGCTAAAACAGCTCTTATCAATTTCATCTCAGCGAAAACCCCAACTTAAGTCAAGTGTAAAATGAAATTACAACAGTTTGCCCTACATATTACAAGAATACAACAGATTATAAACGGCAACAGCGAGTTCACTCGGCTGCGAAACCGCTGAAAAATTCCGCTTTGGCGCATAACAGTTCGCTATTGTGGTTTCAATAGGAGCGAATGGAATATTTACTATTCGAATAACATTCAAACATTTGTGGCGGAAAACCACGTACTTACTGGGCTTTTGTTTGAAATAGTAGTCTTGTTATTAAACAAGTTGGGAAAATTAAATGATACTGATAATAGTTATAAGCGATGTAGGTATACATAAATCTTTTTGCTCATGGAATGTACAGGTTATATTTAGGAAATATTCAGGTAATATTTGTGATCCATCTCTATCTTTCTTTCCATAAAGTTATTGTTACCTATAAGTTACCACCAAAATGAAGTAAAAATCGTCAACGTAACGTGAATCGAGGTAATATTATTGAACTTTCTTGTGGACTAGGTTACTTTGTCTCGCGGCTCAAAACATGATAGTGTCACTTCAGTATATTGGGTTTTCATAGTCGGTTTAATTAGAGGAAAATTTCGCAGCGTTTAACGGTTATTGTTAGCTTAATTGCGTGTCTTGGCGACGCAATAACGGGGAGGAGCGGGGCAAGCCGCAATATGTACCTGTATGTTTGTAGGAATTGTAGGTGACATATTATAGTGTGGGAAAATATAATTATGTATTTTTCTCATATTTTTTTAATGTGTTACCGTCAATCAACCAATTTTTAGTGACAGACAGTACCTACAGGATCGACTCGGCATTATGACGAAAATCATGTGCTTGAACATAGTTTGAACTAAAATTGAGGTTAGCTTTAATAATGGATACTTGAAATGGGTTTTACACCAACAGGTACTTGAGCTTTTTTTTTGGTACGAAAACGAGCACATAGGCCACTTGATGGTTACCGCGGACTATGGACATAAGAAATCATAAGATTACAAATCTTAAAGCCTAAGATGGAATGCCTCTGTACCAGTAATTTTACCGGGCTGTCTTATCCCCTTACCGGAACACCATAGTCAGTGCCATCACTGCTATTTGGCGACAGGTAAGCGAGTAAGCCGGTGGTAGCTATCCGGACGGACTTTGCACTAAGTCTTACCGCCATGTAGATAGTTAATTTTCTAAAAGCAGACCCTTAAGTAAGAGATGATTGCTTATTCTTTGTCTACAAATAGAGCAACTTTTCCAGTAGTTTAATAAGCGATATTTAAGTTTAATGAAGTCATAAAACTGGAGGCAATTTAAACTTTTATCATTAACGTTTCAGGCTTGTTTTCTACTAAATACTTAGTATAACCGTTCAATTATGAGAGAAGAATTGATGCGATGGGAGTCATGTAAAAAATAGATAAAATTCAGTCAAACTAACAAGCGATCAGTTATCAACGAGACGCACGCATGACACCAGACATCTAATAGAACACAAGATTGATTGTTATTGTAAGTTAAAACTGAATTTCCAATTTCCTAAAATTAGCTCTCTAGTAATTTAATACTAAAATGCTGAAAGCTAATTGAATACTAAAAATATAATTCGTTGGCAACGGGAGCACAATTCGGATTGACGGCCCGCTTTGTTACTGACACCTCAAGATCCGACGCCTTGATTTTCTAAAACTAGCGGTCCGAATTGTAGCGACCTGTAATGCGGCCGGTATCGCTGAAGTTTTTTTTTCCTTTTTTTTACTGTACAAAGCAATGATGTTAAAATTATGATTTACTTGGAAGTATATTTGAAAAAGTTAAAAAAAAAACATTGATATGCCGAAAACTACTAAAAATAGAACCGACGCATTGCAGACTACAGTTTTGGCGTTAATTTTGTTATTATTTAAATACTCATTACTCATTCCATTTCAGAAAAGTTCTGACATTTAATAACGAATGAAAAAGAAAATTTAATAAACAAATATCTCCTAAACATCATTCATTGCTTTAGAAGCATGTTCACGTTTACTTCAATTTAATTTTGATTTTATTGCAACATCAATCAAAAAATCAATCAAATCAATCATCAATCAAATCAATGTCTATAGGTGACAGTGACCACACTTACCACCAGGTCGGCCGTCTTTTTACATTAAAAAAAACGTTTTTATAGTCAAGGAAACGCAGCAATCACAGACAAGATATCAGCCCGTGCGTTTTCACCGCTAGACGGAATATCGTTCTTTTATTTGACAGTTTTCAGACTCCGGTGCCTACACTATGCATGGACACCTTAGGCCCACTTGCAGCAAGCCGCTAACTCGGGTGAGCCTCTTAACCCACGTCAAATTCATACAAATAAACCTGAGTTAAGCGGTTAACCCGAAGTTAACAGCTTGGTGCAAGTGGGCTTTACTTTCACGAACTTGATAAATTCGTCAGTGTATTGAAAACACACCGACACAGAGCTCGTGACTTGGAGTCACAAGTTCTAGTATGTGTTTTTAGGGTTCCGTAGCCAAAGTGGTAAAATGTGTCCCCCCCCCCCTGTAACTTCTAAAATAAGAGAATGATAAAATTTAAAAAAAAATATGATGTATATTACCATGCAAACTTCCACCGAAAATTGGTTTGAACGAGAACTAGTAAGTAGTTTTTTTTTTAATACGTCATAAATCGTAAACCGCAATTTACCTTACACTATTATTAAAACATCGATCAAAGTTACAACGAACTACAAGAACTTTTATATTATGTTACGGAACCCTTCATGGGCGAGTCTGACTTGCACTTGGCCGCTTTTTTTAATCCTACCACACCGGATCACGAGACAGCCTAAGCTATTGTCCACATTTACATTTGAGTTGACGACTGACGATGTTTATTAACTTGGTAGGTAAACTTGAATTTTCGAACAAAAAAGGAGATTAGTACCTAAGTCTAATTTTTAATATAATAAAGATAAAAAAAAATATCGAAGTCAATCTAAAATTTTTGTGGATTCAAGATATTCTACTACAAAGATGCTACAGCTGACGTGTAGGTACTTAGAGGATGTCAGTCCCGATTATTTTTTAATTGTGCAGTAGATATGTCGAAGTAGGTACTTGGAAATTATCTCGATAATGTATTTTGCTCTGTTATTGTTACCTACAGAGAAAAGTAATTACAATATCTGCCTCCGAGAACAACACATAAAAAGTAAATTAAACTATAGTAGCAAATCGGATTAAAATCGATACGAAACATTCGTTAATTCGATTGAAAATATCCACGGATAGCGGTTACATATAAATGATTGCATGCAAATAGCAGACAGAAAATACATATACTCGTAAAAGATTGAACACTGAAAGATTTAACTTTTAAATTAGAACACTTGTTTAGTGGCCTTTTTAAAAGTAAAAAAAATACATCATATTTATTTATTTATCATATGTGCACTTGTGCAGCAAAAGTACACAGTAACAATGCAATAAAAATAATAAAAAGTAAGTGTTTGAAACATACAGCGAAATTCCATCAAGGCCTCACACTTCTTGGTAACTATAACTAAACTAAAAAAGAAACTGTACTTAGCACGAAATTTTAGAGCCTTTTAAACGATCTATAATTGTTTCTGTCCGATATTTAAGCTGTGACACGTTTGTTAAATCAATTATTTACATGACAGCGACAAAAAACAGTTTTATGGGTATTTGTAATTTATTTTGTGTTCACTTCTACGGTTATATTGTGGCTTATTGAAGCAATTAATTGTATAACAATTAATCGTTTTGATAAGCTATATTATGTTTATTATGTAAATAAATTCACCACGACCACAGTATAGTGTGAAATCCCATATCGACACTGGCACTGAACTGACAAATTATAACCTATTACGTAGAAGGCTGGGTGTAAGTAAAATATAATTTTGTCAATTCAGATCCTCAAGATACAAGTGCCTTAAGGGTCCCACGGGACTTACTAGTAATTTTAGAGGTCGATAAAACGCTCCCTGCGCCGTAAAACGGTCGTATAAAGATGGTCTCCATCTAGCCACTTCACTACTTTATTGCGATGTCTGACATATCAGTCGTTAAACTTGCCGAATTTGAATATAGAATTAGTCAGTCAAGTCTATGAAACTACATATTTTTTATTTAATGCAGAACTGACCATCTCGCCAGTCTGATATTTCCTATGAATAAGAACGCAGGTCAAGCGTCAAATACAGAAAAACTGTAATAAAAGGCAGGAGGTAGTGCCCTGTGCTTGCGTTGACACGCCATGCCAATATAACGAAATAATAACAAGGGTTGTAACACTATACACTCAAGTTTACCGCGGTCTTCGCTAGATGGCGCTAGCTGTCGATTACATCGCGCTATCGTTCAATCTCCACCAAACAGTGAGTTGCGGTCATATGCAAATATTTGTCGTCCCTTCCCGGTTCTTTCCGATTGTGGCCTGGTATTAGCACGCTATACGCTTTTACCTCTGCTGAGACGTTTTAGTGTCGAGTATTCGGACAATACCTTGGCTGCCGCAGTGAACTTCTAAGCTGGGATTCACTTTGTCAGTACGGTGGCGCACTTATTTTACCCGGTAGTGTAGAACGTCCGTGTAGTAAAGTTGTCGTCCTTAAGGTTGAGTTTCCCTTGTCCCTCACCTCGCCCGGTTATAGGGTTTCATTTTAACTTTTGATACTAGGCGCCAACTGCAAAATAATATAGATAATCTACGAGAGCTAGAAACTTACCCACTGACAATTCTTTTTCTTAAATTTAACATAATATTAAAACACACAACAACATCCTTCATGTTCCGTTACTTAAACCAACCCAATCAAGAAAGCAACAAAGAAGTTAGATTTGAAATTTAATATAGCCCAAGATGAACAGAGTTTATTACCAGACCGGATTTAAGATGGAAGTTACCTCGTTGAATTCATTCACTTTACTACCGTTCGTACGTTCATGGATAAATTGGCGCGTAAGGAGTATGTTATACGAGTACCTATAAAGTTGATATTTTATTTGAGTGACGAAAAATTTCAATTCACACACAACCTTTGACACAATTAATATTCAACAACACAATATAGAAGATCGTTTAATTAGTTATACGCTCTTCGATAACGATGATAGCTATAAAGTTTGTCTACAGCGGTCGAAGTAGTATCCTATTCTAAACGCCGTTTGATGCACTGATACTGAATGCATTAATACTTTCACTACGGTGTCATTTTTTGTTTAAAAAAAGGAAGCTAGTGATGAGACAAATTATTACGTCAATCTAAATATATAAAACTCAAAGGTGACTGACTGACTGACATAGTGATCTATCAACGCACAGCTGAAATTTGGCATGCAGGTAGATGTTATGACGTAGGCATCCGCTTAGAAAAGGATTTTGCAAAATTCCCACGGGAACGGGAAAAATCGGGATTTTACTTTTTAATATTTCTGCGCATACGAAGTTGCGGGGAAAAGCTAGTTTGATATAAGTATTAGCAGGCCAACATCCGCATCATCATCATCATCATGTCAACCGATAGACGTCCACTGATGGACAAAGGCCCCCGAAGGCTTGCGACCGATTCTATCTCGCTCGCATCTATCGACTTCCCGCGACCTTTAAGCAGACAAATTTATTACATCCGCATGCAGAATATTTATAAAAGAACCCGCACAATAGTTCATTCCCAGAGCGGTCTAATTAAATTTTACTGCCAGTAAAAAGCTGACTGCACTTGAAAATTTCAAGTTGAAATATGTTGCAGGTCCATTAAACGCTCGCGCGGGCCCTGTGAAAAATCACCCACTGTTCCGGCAGAAAGAATGTAAACATAATTAAAATTCCACCAGGGATAGAGATTTTCGCCCGGGCCTTAGAAAGTATTTTCCGTAGAAATGCACGACTTGAAATATGGATGCATTTTTCAGCTGTAGCATTACCCAGGGTCCTTTATTTTCTAGAAAACTCTGCGGCTCACGTGGACGAATTGCCAAGAAAGAAATGTCTGAAAATTAACATTCCACTTGTTCCACTGTTTCACTTTTTTGAGTAAAATTACATATAGTGTGAGCTTTGTTACAAAATATGTTCCGGCTTACACGTCGATTTCATCTTCAGCGAATATTAGGTTAATATACGAATTGTATACTAAATAAATTTCACCCACGCCTCATTTCACCCGCTTAGGGGACAAATTTGCAAATTCTTTCCCTTTTTAGCAAAGTTTCACAACTGGCTTGATTACTAAGATCGCGCGTTGTCAATCAGTCATGAGAATTTTATCAAGTAGATTCCTGATCAAGATTCTAGAATTCTACATATTGCACGGCGGTAAAGTTGCTACGCTCACCTTTATCAACTCGATTCGATTGTGCATTTTAATGACTCATTAAATCAAATTAGCTCCGATAGAGGAGCTTAATTAAGTCCGTCGGTGTTTTTCCTTCGTATTGACGGTGTTCCATGGGTCCCAATCAACGGGGCTAATTGGATGCAACTGTTTACGGTACGTGTACACGCTAAACAGACCTACTGACACCACACAGCAAAGATAATCACAGATTTTAGGACTTAACTAGTTTTCGAATTACACACATGTATTTGTCGCTTATTTTTTCATGTATGTATCGCTACGGAAAGTAGCGTATTCGCTTTATTAATAACACTTACTTTTGATACTCTAAAGAAAATCAGAAGTTTCTTATTTTCGATATATCCATCCTAATATCATTGAAATCGAAATACCTGAAACAAAAAAGGTCATATTGAATAAAAAATTATATAAATGTAGGCTGGACCTCTGGAAATTGATGTAGAGAGTTTAATATAGAAAGGTATGTTGCAATGGAAACAGGCGTATGTTTATGTATGTATGTATATAAAACTCTTACATTGTACCTACAATCACTAACAACAAGGCCACAATTACTCTCTTATTCTCTGGTAATAGAATCGTATGCAGTGCATTTTGCTCGCATCGATAGTTAACCTACTTTTGCTGGTTGTACAATTTTATAGATAGTGTAACAACTCTTCAAAGACGTAACCACCAAAATGGCCATCAAAATCTAGTTAAAAACTCTATCAGAAACCCAAATTAACTTTCGATTCGCAATCGAAAACCGTTTAAACTACAGATAGAGTAATTTCTCCCCAAACAGCCGAAAGTTGCAGAATGAAGCCTATAGAGTTGAAGAATAATCGCACATCGCTCGTAAAGGCGAAGTTTCGCGAGCGAGGAGTTTTGAAGAGGATATACCTCTTATTTTGAGGTAAAACGGCGGTAAATCGAAGATTATCCCGTCTTTGCGCAGCATCAACGGGGCAATAGTCAAATTCTTAGTATGTAGGTATCGCGTAGCGGAAATCACAATAAAGTTCAAATGTCACATCTATGTCCGAGAAAAATACGTACCGTGCTTCTAGAAGTAAAGATGATATGTCAGTTGACACTTGAGATGATAGGCACACGTTTTAAACGCCTTTACCTGTCTACCTACTGCAAAAATATGTACTAGAAATGTCTATATGACTACTAAAATTCATTGAAACAGGTGCATTTAAAAATTCGCTAATCCCTTCATACCTACGAACTCTACCCCGCATTGCACTGGTGCCGTGACCGTGGATTATAAAAGAAACCCTGACTCGCCACAATCGCGTAAACAAAGCAATAAGTACGGACTTTAACTAATAACTCAACAAACATACTTTGTGCACTGAAACTGCAATTTGTGCTTGTATTGCTTAATTGCTCACGAAATTTTCTTAAATATGACCCTGTGAATTGAAACTACATAGTTCAAACCGGTTGTTTGGAAAAGAGCAATCACATGATTCATCACCATTTTAATTATCTCAGGCGATAGACGTCCACTGCTGGACATGGGACTCTCCCAACGCTCGCCACTCCAACCGGTCAAGTTCCGCTCGCACCCACCGGATCCCCACGAAAGTTCATTTCGCACATAATAGTTCGAGCCGGATTCAAGCTCCAGAACCTTTGCATGAGAGGCGGTATGTGAAACTACTAGGCTACAACGACTTCTTTGTAATGTGAAGGAGAAGCAACATAAGAAGAAGAGAGAAAGACCGAATAGAGATGATGGGACACATTCAACGTAGACTGAGTGACGGTTCGTTTTTCAGAATACTCTACAATATTTTTAAAAACTAAACACGTGCTTAAAAATATAACGAATACCATGCCATGCTTTCCACATTTAAATAAGTACAAAACTTTCACAGGACACGTAGCTAGTAGCTACGTGTCCTGTGAAAGTTACAAAAAGTGCAATTTATGAGTCTAACCTTCGTGCTACATAGCAGTTGGCGGTTTCACATTTCACGACACCAGCCGTATTTTTATATTCTTCGAATGCTAAATTGTGCCTACTTGACTCGTTGCCTTAAATGAATAGCAGCTGGATACTTTTCAGGTGGTTAAAATATACGCCAGAACTAAGTTTACCCACTTGTTAACCGGTGTCTACGATAAATCTTAAAAATCTGGTCGGACGGCCGTCGTCTTCAACGTAGACTTGTGGAAGCTGTCAATGCTGTGCCACTAAAATCACATAGGTGCAGCAAATTCGACGTTGAAAATGGCGCACTCCCAAAACCACATTCCCGAATGAAGCGTGGTCATTGCTGACGCTTAAAAAAATCACTCGAGTTCACCTGGAGTAAAATCAATCATGTTGTCTCCGACGGATCAGAATATCGAACTATTGGATCTCTGCGGAAAGATTCCAACCCAATTAAACAAAAAAAATTAGACAAAAAAACTCACTTGTTTTATTACCAGGTCAAAAGACCAAAAGAAAGTACGGATTGGACCCGACCGACGAGTACAGGAGGGAAAGAAGACCGAAGATATGACTGGACAAGCTCGATAACACAAAGAAAGCTGGAGACTACCGATAAGATAAATGTCAATTTGTGCCTTGGCTTCAAACTCCTCCCATTAAAAAGTCACATACGATACAAAGTGTATTGCTCTACAACATGATGAAATTGATGGAGTGGTGTTCAAATAATCATAACATGTGTCACTGGAGCGCGGGCGAACGTCAATTAGCGACAATTTGACGTGACAATGTTTGATGACCTGACTCATGTCAGCCTTAATTGTGATATCTTAATTAGTATTATTTACCATCTCATTAGTATCATGAAATAGTCCTTACTTCAGGTGTTACTGATTTGCAACGTCATGTTTGCTGTCGTTATTTTTAAACTTTCGCGTTTTATTGCCGGACGACCCTCATAGTGTTTATAACGCTTGTTGTGTTGTTCTCCGTTTTTTCAATATCATGCCACGTGTGACTTACGGGAAAATAGTCATCAAAGCATCGGGTACACCATTTTGACTGGATGAGATCGCTACTTAACGGAAAGTCCTGCTTTTTACTTCGGAGTATTCGACTATAAATGTTACAAGTAAACAAACCGTAAAATTACTCGTAGAGCATAAATAAACATTTCCAAACTTCGGGTAGAATATTTGGTTTTCAGGTAGAACTTTTGACCTTTTCACCAACATAATAATAAAGATCTACATACTCTATTAAAGTAACAGTCTTTCCAACAATTTCAGTTTTAAATAACCATTGGGACGAGGCTGAATATGAAAATTATCAAATTTCCTTCACGTAAAGGACAGTGCAGCGTAAAATCGAATTAAATTCATGGAGCATGACGCTAATATCACCAGGGAATGTTATTGCTGTAATGATAATGGCCAGTTAAAATGTGTCCGTTTTGTACGGTTTTAATATGACGTGGGGATTTTTTCAGTGAAGTTTTTTCGTTGTTGGGCCATATATTTAAACGACGTTAAGTAACTAAATGTGGATGTTGAATAACGTGAATTGGTGGAACTCTACCTATATTTATATCCAAAGCGAACCAAAATAAACGACTAAAAACTTCTATTGCTATTCCTATAGGAATATTCCTAGAAGCGATTACGAAAGAATGTGGAATCGTTCACTCAAGTACCGAAAACATCGATTCGCAATCGTCCATATAGACGTTCAACAAATCGAGTAAATATGCTACTACAAACTTACGTATAACGGTGGGTAAAATGGGAACTAAACATTTTACATATGACTTTACACTATGTGTTCGATAGTAGCGCCACCGCGAATTGTAGAGACAAGTTTGTAATCCTATAATACGGACAAATCGCAACACCACGCCTGCCAATGGGGTATTCAAATAGGGCAAACCAATTTTGAGGTGTTAGAGGTTAATAGAAAGTATAGAACGGTGCTGAAAAGGTTATATTAGGCTTGAACCGTAAATGGGTAGGTTCAAACTCATTTGTTTAAGTCTTCAGCGTTTATTTTGTTGTTTTTTGAGAAATCTCTCAAGTGATCTCTGACCGTAAGACAATGTATCAAAAGTCGAGTCAACTGCTAAGATATTTTACACAAAATACGTTTCCTATTAATTCAAACAACTATTCTCATTTTGCCATTGACATAGATACCAGAATAGGCGTTTTCACAAGATTGTTCTGGCCAGCCCTGAAAAGCCGTCAGGGTAGGATGGGTGAAAGTTTGGACGCAATCCAAGAAAGAATTGAAATTCACTGCGAAGTTAAGAACTCGAGTAGTAAAATACGAAATATGGCGACAGGACATGTGTTTATCTTCAAAACGACAGATATAAGTGAGGCAATTACTTTTAGGATGATTTACGCTGTCATTAAGGAATATTTATTAAACTAATCATTAAATGATGTTGTAGCAGCCAAGTATAACAATGAGAAAAATCTAAACTTGCCTGTGTACAGTCATATAACTATAACTATAATTAAGAGTCTGGCTGACCGCCAGTACAGCTATGAATCACGGGAAGTTCCCACCGAAACATCCGACAGACCGCAAAGCAAATTGAATATCAAAATGGCAGGCAACAAAATAGTTATTGACGGGATATTCGTATTTGAAGATGTTTCCGCTCTTGAAATAGACGTCGCGATTGTTGAAGTGACAACTGTCCTAGAAAACGAAAATACAACTGATCTGGCTAAGCCCGCATCTTATGCAATAAATAGGTATTTGCGTGAAGAGAACAACTGGAAATAACTAATACTTACGTAATTGTACACGAATTTCAGTAATTGATTTAAACAATATATTGCCATGAACTTACTTACATGAAATACTATATACACTGAAGATGATCCATGTCTTAAAAACTGTTGAATCGATTTTTATGAAAATTTTACGAAGGTTCCCTATGTTGAATTATTTAAATAAGCAAAAAAAAAAATTGTCACAATCCGATCAGTAGTTTCGGAGAAATACGTGGTCAAGAACTCAAGATGATCCATGTCTTAAAAACTGTTGAACCAATTTTTATGAAAATTGTACGAAAGTTCCCTTTCTAAGTTGAATTATTTAATAAGCAAAAAAAATATTGACAAAATCCGATCAGTAGTTTCGGAGAAATACGTGGTCTCACTCACATACATAAAAACAAATATACCATAGGTAATACCACCTACAATATTTCGTATGTTAGCTAAGAAGGAAGCCCTAATAGACAATCATATGTGAAAATCATGCAGTTCCAATAAAAATACATACATACATGTTTTTGACGGTCAGGCTTTCGGTAAGTCCTTCTTTTTAAAATTTTGCACGATGAAAACACACAAAATGTGACACAGTACAACGCACTTTTAATGTTCATATTTATAGTCAGGTAATTGAGAATCCCATGCTTTTTTAATGTGAGAGTCTTGTAGAGGCAGCATTTATCCATCCTAATATTAGAAATGTGAATGTAACTTCTGTCTGTTCGTCTGTCTATTATTAGCTTTTCACGTTTAAACCGCTGCAGATAGTTCGAGTCCCGGAGAAGGACAGGCTACTTTTTATCACGGAAAAAAGCTAGGTTCCCTCCGGCGAAACGTGATAACCGAATACCACGCGGGCGAAGTTGCGGGCAGAAGCCAGTAATTTATATTTCAGGTGTGTACGCCTAATGTAATCGTCAACAAAAAGAGCTCACACAAACCCTGGAAGCCCAGATTACGTATCTCAGACCTTAAATCTGATTAAGTGGGAATAAAGCAAGTGACGGCAACGTTTTCTGCAGATTAACATACAAAGCCGCTGGAGCATAGCAACTTAGAAGTCGGATTTACCATTTCAACGCTTTAAAGCGCTTTGTATAAGAGACAATGTATATTTGGGCAAATATATGGAGAACTTCTGGAGATGACTTCAATAGGCGTCTAAGGAGATTAAAACGCTGGAAAGAGATATCAATTTAAAACTACATCAGATCGAAGGAGAATATTCGTTTTCCAGGGGTAAAGGTTTAAAAGAGAAAAAAAGGATAGACGCTTCAGAAACGGAAACACAGAAAAAACATTGTCCACACGAGTCACCGTCGGTTTCAAAAAAATACAGATGATTGAAAATCTTTTCAAAAACATCACAAAACACTGCTCTATGAATTATAATATGTATATTATCGTCCACTTACGCAACACGCACTTAAAAAAAGGATAAGCCGAACTAGTTGACTTAAATCAAAAATAAGCAAACTTTCGTTACGGATGAATGACATTTTATAAAAACTTACAAAACTAATTCAGTACGAGTACTACTACTAAGACTGGTTGGTTACTAATAAGACATAGTATGCAAGTCACTTTTTTTGTTTAAGCAGTAATCAAATTTTGGTTATAATTAGGTAAACATTTGATGAGTAGTCCTTTTTTTTCAGTGCACTCAAATAGCTAATGGCTAGAACATTTAGTACTTACTACCAATAATCAGAGAGCTAGAGGTGTCAAAACTAGCAACAAACTGTGTTGACTGAGTAGTGTGTATAGACTGTGTCTTAAATAACATTCTATGACACGACACGTGTCGACGTCTTCCGGCACGATCCATTAGCTCGCCGTACGGAGAGGGCAGGCGCCAAACAGTTTTCACATAGCCATAGCCACGTGTCACTTGGCAATATATGACACGTTGGAAATGCAATAGCTGTAGGTACTTCGACTCAGTTTGAAAAAATATGTGAGAAAACAGTTTCACGATTTTTTTAAACTGTGGTAACCTGGGTGAATCATCTTTTTATATCACTAGTTGCCAAGCAACGGTCCTCTGGGTCACTTAAAAATTACGATTTACGAGTACTGTGTTCAAATATGGTTTAAATCCAACAAATGTGGGGTGTTAGTTAGAGTGGTGGACTGTATGCTAATATTGCTAATTAGAATGATGGAGACAAGAAGTCGACGAATAAGACTTAAGAAGAATTTATATATACAGAAAATCACATAACTTATAATAAAATGCCTCACTGCCAAACATCAAAATAAAAAAAAATTACAAGTTAGGAGAAAATAACCACAATAACGACCACGCAACGGTGACAAGATTTCAACCTAAAAAAGGTAATATGTACGGGAAGGACGCCGCACGTCGACCAGTTGCCAACATGGGATTTCTTTGCCATTTTCAATCCCTTCCCTAAAGACACATTTTCAAGCATCTTTGAACTTTGAACTTCTAGTCTATGTTGTAACAATTTTTCTAAGAAACTCCTCACCATTTCTCCCCTGGACAACGGGACAGAATAACATGATTAGTTGATTGACCGACTCCTAAGCTAAGAAAGTTGCGTGTAATAACTTGAAACAAATTGAGGCATATCTTCAGCGGATAGTAGACCTGTCTTTCAGACCAAATTAAATATAAATAATATACGTTAATTTACACACATTTATTTGTTTTATTGTTAAGGAAGTATCTACTTACATCTAAACGTCTACTAGATGTTCAATAATTATGATATCTAATTGTTCGACTTATGACTGTCTTATCTGTTAAGCTCTCATTTGGTCAAGTGAATTCAAACACGGTTCTAATGAAATAACCAATTAATTTCGAAATTTAGAATTTGCCATCGAAACTTCCATTTCCCAATAGACACGTCGAAGCCTGAACTAATTCGGCGGACGTGTAGGTACCAGGGCAACATGCTCCGATATGGGAGCTAATGCAGCATACGGTTAACGATCCCGCGAGAGCTTCTATGCAGTATGATGCCTTGGTAGATCAGTTTATCATCATAGACATAGACATTTATGATGATGACTAGCTCTGCCCGCGAGTTTCCGGAACTACGCATTTTCCCGGGATAAAAAGTGGCCTATATGTTGACCAGTGTTATAAACTAACTACCCTCCAATATCAAATTTTGTTGCAATCCGTCCAGTAGTTTTCGAGTAAAATCCGGACAATGGACATACATATGTACATATTTATATACTGTTTTTTTTCTAAAAATCGTTATTTTGTGTTCAGTGTCGTTTATATAGTCCCCTGGACTTGATAGTTTTTATTGATTTTCAAGTTTCAGACGCGACTTCTTCTACGGACTTATTATTAGTAATAGATGTAACAATACAGCAGCAATAATTTCCATAATAGGTATGTCATAAGAGCATTTATATTAAGATCGTCATAAATAATACAAATAGAAATTAAAATCGTCATCTATTTTGAAGAGCAATCTTTGAGGCATAGAGAAAAGCATGTAGGTGTTATGTTATCAAACCGCGGTAAAAATGGGATTGATCTCGTTTTCCACATTTGAAAATATTTCTGAACTGCAGCTAAGCGGACCTTTAAAAACACCAAGGGTGTGAACCATACTGTGATCGTATCTGAAAGAGCATTTGCATACAAAATTAATCACTTATTATAAAAAAATTAAAAGCAAGTAAATCCCATTCATGGTACAATATCAAATACATTACCTACCGCACCACAATACAAATGCTAAATCTTTTTATATACCTTATTTTACGTCATTTAATTTAAGATATTTTATGCTCGAGGGTACCTTTAAAGTGTACTTTTCCTGCACTGGTACCACTCGAGGATGCGTAAGTTATTTAGGCACCGTTTGTTTTTGAAGCAAACACACTAATCTTTCTTTACGTACCTAATGCAAAGAAGAAAAAGATCGTCTGTTACCTAAAAAAAAATACAAGAAGTATATTTTCAAGTAGGTAACGTAGTGTCAAAGAGGGCCTCGTAGAGCGACATAGTTGTAAACCACAAGCGATCTGTTGAGCTCAAGCACCCTCTGCACGTTTAGTGCGCACTCATCCCACACCACAAGCACTAAATACACTCTGACAACAGAAGAGCAAGTGAAGCAAAGATGTGCAATCTTGGCACTGAATAAATACTAATATTATAAACTAGCTGGTGCCCGCGACTTCGTCTGCGCAGAATTAGTATTTCGAGTAGCTTATATACACAATATCTTTATAAATTGTAGCCTATGTGTTATTCTGATGTATAAGCTATATTATTGTAAAGTTTTATTAAAATCCATTCAGTAGTTTTTACGTGAAAGAGTAACAAACATCGATCCAAACGTACAAACTTTCGCGTTTATAATATTAGTAGGATCCGCACTGGGCCCGCGTGGGGAGGGTGAATATCAGATTTCATGTTTTGCACTTGTCCACCCATGTTAACTTCATGAAAATTAAACTATAAGAGTCAGGCTTTTTTGTGGGTAAAGATCTCACTGGGAAGCAACATTGCCATCAAAAAAAGCAATGAATAATAATTCAGAAGTTATCAAAAAAAATTTTTGAACTTCAAAAATCTAAGCTCTTTGGCGCGTCCACCACTGTGTTATTTTTTTTAAACAATTATATTTTTATTTTTTACTCCGAATTTGACGTCTCCAATTGTGTTTCCTGTATTTAGAAATGTTTAATTATACAAAACTCAACTAGAATATTTTTTGTAATTGTCTGGTCAAAAGTTATTGTAAAATCAATTTTGTCCTACCCAAAAACACCTCATTTCTTTGGCGTACTTGAACAGTCTCGCATTTTGTCATCATTTTACCTAGACTAGCCCCACCTCGCGTCCCTGCTTCCTTTAATTGCCACCTAACATCCGACTGGTGCAAACCTGAGCATAGTTTGACGTGTTTCGGAAAATATTTTATACATCGCCGTTTGCGGATTTTTTTCTGCTAAGCGCCTAATTTCTTCGGTGACTGAATTTAAGGTCAAATTCTACTTGAATTTTTTTATACTTTTTTAGTGAATGTATGCTGCGATTATCTACATTTATAGTTTTAATTTGAAATTATACTTTAAATACTTATGGATGTAAAAAAATATTTATACCCTAATCTCATTTCTTTGGCGCTAATTTCTTTGGATTTCTTTGGCATTTAGTGTCAAAGAAATTAGATTTAGCCATAGAAATTAGAAGTTCATTGACAATTTTCCCAAAGATATATCACAAATATCGCTTTTATTAGATTTAATTGTTTTTGTAGATTGTTTTATTAATGATCATTCCTAAATCTATCAATAATACTAAAAAAAAAAATCTTACGCTAAATAACCATCAATAAAACGACTGTTTTTCTCTGTTCAGTTTAAATAAATGTTATATTCGGAGATTTATATAAAATATAGCAAATTTTGCAATTTGTTGTGTTTATATACTTAAACTTAATATAAAAAATGCAAACAAACATGTTTCAACATTTTAAATAAGTAACATTTTATCGTACAGAATAACATAAAATGGATACAACTATATTGTACAAAGTCGAACCGATTCAATATCTAAATGGCGCGAAAGAAGAAGAAATCGGCAATTAAAATCAAACAAAAACTAAACAATTAAAGTTCCTGTTACTATGTAAAGAAACCAAAAATTCATATAACTAAAAAAAAGCAACGAAAGATGAAAAGTTGAAAAAGAGCAAAGAAGCGTTTAGAAAGTATTAAATCCTTTAGGTTTATCAAAAACAATGAAGAATTCAAACAAGAGAAAGCTACCACGAAAGAAGAATTGAAAAAAAGTTGTGTGAAACTTTTTAAAGGAATTTACATTTAAGAAAGTCTTAGATCGATCTGTAGCACAAATGTTGTGCAAATAAGAATAAGCTAATTAATGTACATATTTACTCGGTTTAAATGATAACCAAAAGTATCATAAAAAAAATGTGAGCCTTACAAGATACTTTTATTTCATTACTACACGGTGGTTGTAAAAAAACAAATTTTTGTTGATCGCGTATTACATTTGTAAAATGTGTCACAAATATTTTATGTTATAAATACATAATATTTATTCAGAGTTTATGCCTATGATAGAAAAGATATTTTGATAACACTGTCAAATCTGTGGTATTATAAAAAAGACCGACATTACGTAGATTTTTGTGCAACAAAGTTTTTAATACAGGTAAAAGTATGATCTCAAATTTAGAGACTAACTTAACAAGTAGGTACCTACTTTGACAAAAATCGACGCTTGCGATTTAAATGCTTTTATTTTTAATTTTCTGCTTGTCTTTTATATACCCCACCTATTTTTTTGGCGCATTTCTCTAATATATTTGACTAAATTTTGTTCATTTTCTAATTTTATTGGCATATTTTCTAATTTCTTTGGACCCACCCTAATTTCTTTGGCAAGCAAATTTTTAAACTGCTAAAACTTAAAAAGTATTGGAGCTATTTTTGGCACAATAACATATATTTTATTGAATTTAAGTCTTTTACAGGGTATGTTGTCCGAAATACTCGAAATATTGAAAAAAAAATGCGCCACAGAAATGAGAAATTTTCAAACGAAATCTGATATTCACCCGACTATAGCCCAACCAAACCCTCTCGTGATGAGAGGAGGCCTGTGCGCAGCAGTGGGACGCAAATAGACTGTAGTAGTAGTAATAGGATGCGAAAGTAATTCTGTCTGTGTTTCTGTAATCTCTTCATGCTTCAACCGCGGAACCTATTTAGATTAAATTTAATTGGTATGGTATCCATAACTAGAGTCCTCAGGAAGGAAATTGGCTACTTTTTATCCCCGCAAAACTCATAGTTCCCACACGAACGCGATAACCTAATTCCACGGGGGCGAATTATGGTCAGCTGATGGCATTTTTTACTTCGACGAGTTCGTGACACCACTAAAATTTTTCATATCCTAACAATGAAGTAGAGATGTTTTAAATTGTTCAGCGAACGCACAAAACGAGGAACGCTGAAACTTGGTCTGTGGTTAGTTTTTCGAGCCAGGAATCCAATGATTAAATTCCTTTGGATATTGAAGGCGAATGATTAAAAAACCCCGTTCAAAAATTGTGTTAGCGCCACGGCTCAGTGGTAGAGTTATTATCACACTACTCTTTTACTCTTGTCTCCTAATAAATTATTACTTCGCCAAATAAGTAATTATTTAAATAAACTAGTTTTTCTCAAACATGCAATGAAATATTGATATTATGTTCTTCTTATAAGCCTGGGAAGTATCACGTTTCAGGCGCGGCTAGACATTTGGTCTTTAATGAAATTTCATACAAACGTTGCAAGCTAAGGCCGGCAAATCACTTTTTTTTTTTTCATTTGATATAATTTGTGTTGTGACACAGCATCTTGGCATTCCGCCATTAAGAAAAAGCTACAAGCAATATTAACTCTATGGTTCGCTATGACATTCTGTCAATACAGCTATTAAAACAACACGAACCATATTTGCTACATAGGTATCGCAGTTTTATTTATTTAAAAAAGACAATATTTATTTATTTCATTGCATGTTTGAGAAAAGCACTATACATACATCGCCGGGGAACGGAAGTTGTCGGCCTCGTAACTATCCGGCATCACTTCGTTCGGCCGTATATAATACTCGGCCTGCAACATCCTCCTTCCCGGCCTCTGTAGTAATGTACTATTACCTCATTGTGATTTGTGTAGAACTGGAAAGTCAATGATATATTATGGCGAGTAAAAAATTATTACAAATAGTATCGAAACATATTATGGCGGTGAAACGCATTAGTTGCGCATCAAACTAGCCAGAAAAACAAAACAGCAACTATAAATGTTGTTTATGAGCTCATTCAATGTCAGACTTAAACATTCCTAAAATAGTATTACCTTTAAATTGTATTGTGAAAGTATTTTTCACAATGCGAAAATTTAACTGTTTGCCGAGAAGATCTTTTCTCATTTCCACTGGAAGTGAAGACTTAGATTTAATGAATAAATAGCTGGTAGCTGCAAGATACAAGATTCACAGTTTGTTTATAGACAAAATGTAGACGTCTTCTACTATTAAATATAACAATCAAATAATTTTCAAACCAAATTTTCAATAAAAGTTTAAATCAGAAAAGACTACAATTTAAGCAACCAAAACAGTACCCATATTGCGTACCTATCTATATATAGGTCTCAAACCCATCTGATGGTAAGTGGTCACTACCCATCAGATGGGTTTGAGATGGATACCAAAATCCAAGGTTAACTGGAATAAAACCCGTCAAAGGGATAAGTTCGCCTTTGTTTGTACCTACCTATTTTGCTATCCGTCCGGACAAGAAAACTAAAACTACTGGACGGATTGCAATGGTATGGGGGTAGTTTATAACACTGGTCAACGTAAAGGCTACTTTTTATCCCGGAAAAATGCATAGTTCCCGCGGGAATGCTATTAACGAATTCCACGCTAGTTACAAATAATCGCTTCTGCTTGTAAACTACTCCACTCCCTGCCTCACGTCTACCGGCACACCTTTATCAAACATTTTAATGGCGCCGTCCTTTGTCACGCGCGCGACAAATTCGCAAACATGCTACATAAGAGCCCACTGTCAATAGAGAGTACGTGATCCCATCGCGCCATCGTATTATGTAGTATAGACTTTGGCTGAATAACGCCGTCAACTTCACTTTTAACGGCAATGACTTCTGAGGTTTGGAGTATTTTGAAAGCTAAAGCAAGACGAAACTGTTTTGTTTTTCATTTTTTTGAAGCACGAAATTATTTCAGACTATCTTCTGTCTGCGACTTCGTCCGCGTGGAATTCGTTAATAGCATTCCCGCGGGATCTATGCGTTTTTCTGGGATAAAAAGTAGCCTATATGTTGATCAGTGTCATGAACTACCCCATACCAAATTTTGTTTCAATCCGTCCAGTAGTTTTCGAGTTAAAACCGGACATACATACATATATACAGAGATAGACTTATTATTATTTCAAATTTTTGAGTCCTTAAGGCAGGAGTGAATGTGTATTCATTCATCATGTGAGTACGAGCCTTTGGCTATATCATTGCTATCAATCACTGATAGAGAATCTTGAACAAAAGAAAAACCTATTGTATTGTAGAAGTATTCCTAACTGGTTTATGATTTCTCAATCGATTGCGGTATCAAAACTACAATTGTGGATACGTTTTGCGCTTCTAGAGCAATAATCTTAATAAAACATTTCTTAAACTCAGTCAACAAATCGGTCCAGCCATTAAAACCGGGAGCGTTCTTCGTAATGTGACGCTGAAGCGCATTGAAATGCGCAGTCTGCATTCGCCTGTTGATTGCACGGCCGCCGGTGCGTGAAATGGTCCCGGTGAACTTTGACACGCCCGCCGACCACTCTTACCGCAACTCTAACGAACCAATAGAAATGTTGCAGTTTGCAGGACATTTTTCTAAATGCAATTGTTCATTTTGAAGGTGGAAGCGGTTTGGAAGTGTCTCCCTGCATCGAATCAGTTTCATCGACACCAAAACGTTTGGAAGACTAGTTAATGCAGCACGGCAGCTAAGGTGTCATCTATAAATTACCAAAAAAATGGCTAATGATTGATCTATCAACGCAAGGAGAAAACCGATAGGCCTAGAAAAATAAAATTTGGTACAAAAGTGCCTCTTATTTATGACGTGAGTTGAATATTTGTATGAAAATCGGCGCGGATGAAAGTCGTGGGCAAAAGCGTAAGAAAAGAGAAAGCGTTATAAGCGGAGGAGAAGAAGTAGAGATCTTCTACTATCTAAAGTCCCGCGCCTTCACGTTGCTGAGACAGCCATCAACGATGCGTTGAGAGTGTTGGTGGTGCTTTTTAAATAATAATAAAAAATTGAAGCGTTTTGAAATGTGATGGCGCGGGACTTTAGATAGTAGAGTTGGGGTATACATTTATACTTCTAGCAATCTCAGAAACGGCTCCAATAATTTGGACGAAATTTGGAATTAATATAGGGGATCTAGCTAGGTCTCATATCTGAGAAAACTCCGTTTTAGCTATTTTCACCCGAGCAAAGCTCCTATCCTATACATCCTATCCAGGTCCTATCTTCAAATGAAAAGAAGAAGCCTACAACGCTTACAGATAACAATCGAAGGCCTGAGTATCTTGTAATTTATTGCAGGTTAACGGGTGAAAAGGGATCCAACATTATCCTGCATCAATTTTAATTTAGAAGAATGTAACTCGACGTCGAGGCTCCGCTTCGGGTGTACAACAGGGCTGGGATTTGTTTACAAGCGGAGTCGATACTCTTTTGAGATTAGAGTCAATATAATCTGTACCTATTTGATTTCGACAAATAAAGAATCAAAGGCAGTTTGTAACCATAAAAAAAAAAACTGATTAGAACAGTTAATGGCGACACTTCCTTGATACCTAGTGTAATTGTCCGTCATATTTGTGCATACATTTGTGACCAATGTGAAAAGGGAACATTATCAAAATGATACAGTTATCAAATCTCTTCAAAAGCCTGCAGGCTAGCTGGTCATGTATTCTAGAAATAATCAGATTCATTACCATCATCATCATCTTCATCATCATCATCATCATCATCATCATCATCATCATCATCATCATCATCATCATCATAATCAGCATCATCGCCCTCATCATCATCATCGCATATTCCTTAACAATCTAATAACTACATGGGCTAGCGTCACACAGTGGTCCTCAAATTACAAACAAAAGGTGAGGATGGTAATTGAATCTAAAAAAAACTCAGATACTCACGTTCCAACATCACTAGCCTCAGCTCTCTAATGAGTACCGTGGACGTTCGTTTCTTCGTCCTAATTGCCGTACAAAAGGCCGAGGTAATGCCGGTCGGTTAATGTTATGTTCAATTTCCATTGCGGATTTGGAAGGTGATACTGTAAAGTGCTTTCGTGCTTTCTGGGTGCTAAAAATAATGTTTGTTGATTCAAATTTTATTTGAAGATAACTATTGCATGAATCCAAAGGGTTTCATGGTCATTGACGTTAAAAAGGAACTTAACAATGATGTTTCAATATTGTATGTGGGTGCGTAGACTACGGAAAAGGTTCCATCATCACTATCAGCGTCACCGTAATAATTACCGTCATGATCGTCATCGTCACCAGCGTCATCATTCCTACTTTAAGATTTTAATTCGCAAAATGACGAGGCTGTAAGTCTTCTTGGGAGTTTCTGCATCCTTCCTGCAGGCCAAGTCTCTCATACGTGGTTGCCACCTCTCGCTAGTTTTCAACAGGTGCATTACAGTGCTAAATTGTATACTAACGGGATACTTAATAGAATTTTCACGACATAAATAAGAACATAACCTTTTTTACCATTCGGAAATTATGATAAACAGTTTGCAGTGTAAGGTTGGCATAGATTGATCGCTCGATGCCTCGGTTCATTGCATATTTATTGGGACGCTTAGCTTAGCAGTCGCGGAGATCGGTTACAGACTATTCACAGATGTACATTAAATACATAAGTATTTTCAGCTATTAACTTTGTATTAAAGACCTTTGAACCGGTTTATTGATCTTAATTCAGAAGGTACCTTCTAATTATAAGAAGATTATCTACTGGACATTATATTAACATGCCTTGTATAGTAAATAGGATTATATGTAACAACGCCATAAGCGAAGCGATAACATATACCTACTACTAAAGCCTATTTGCGTCCCACCGCTGGGCACAGGCCTCCTCTCATCATGAGAGGGTTTTGGGCTATAGTCCCCACGCGGGCCCAATGGGGAATTCACACACATCTTTGAATTACTTCACAGATGCGTGCAGGTTTCCTCACGATGTTTTCCTTCACCGAAAATCTCAGTAGCAAATTCAAATTGAATTTCGCACATAAGTAAACTTAGAGGTGCGAGCCGGAATCGAAACCCCGACCCTCTGCATGAGAGGCGGTAGGTCGAACCACTAGGCTACCACGGCTTTTTTACCTACTAGGTTTGACCTAATTTCGTAGTATCTGATACGCAACTCCAGAATGACCAAAACAGAACAGCAGTCAGAACTTTTGAACGTCTTCGGTAATGGAAAGCCGACTGCCAACCTTCCGTCGTCGAAGGGGCTCATGAAAAATAATACAACAGTAATTATATTGTCATTAAGAGAGCTCTCTGAAAATAAACGAGCCAAAGCTTAATCGTCGTTTCACAATTTGCAACAAGCATTCTATCGAATGCCTTTGCAGGAAGGCTGTAATTTAAAGACATATTTAAGAAAAACAGTTTCGTTGAGGATCTACTGGTAGAAGTAATAGTACTAAGGCCATATTGGATTGTGTAAATGGAAGTCGGAGCGACTGCTCATCCCGCCGGCACGCCCCGACACTAAGAGAATCTACAGCAAAGTGAAATATTGACTTTATGCGCTCGGCATCGGTCGCGAAATGGGTGAACTGTTTTGTCAGGTGCACTTTGTAAATTAAATAAATTATGAGCTTCTGCTTCTATTGTAACTCTTGCGTCGACACGGTTAAGTGACGGATCATGAAAATGTCGAAATAGTTTACATAGATTTGAATTTTGTTTTATCTGTTTGCATGTGTTTTACCACTTGGATTGTATCACTTAAATCTTATTCCGTGTCATTTAAACGAAATAATTAAACGAATTATTTAGAATAGTTTAGACGATATTATTTCTACTTGTATGTTTCTCATACAATACAAGTGTTCTGTGATCTTTTTGTGTTTCTCATTTTTGTCGACGAAAATAATTGCGTAATAGTAGATAATTATTATGGTACGTAAATAAGTTCGTGATACGAATTCCCACTACACATAAGACGAAAATTTACATACATTTTCTGAAATATACGACACGAAAAAGCTTATTGGAATCCCGTGATAGAATATAGATCAAATACAAATACCACCGGCCGTTCCAATAAATATAGTAAATTCCTACCGGATGAAAATATTTGCGGGACTCACGATCCATGTTAAAAATACGTATTTGCTGCCAGAACGTATTCCTTGATCATATGTGACATGTTTTATGTGCCGTATATGTATATACCGTATAGAAAGGAGTGTGAGAAATTTTGCTGTACGAACTGGTTGTGTCTAAAGTGTAAGAAAATCTCTTTCGGTATTTTTTAGGGCTACATATAGCCCAAATTATTTCGTGATGAGAGGAGGCCTGCGCAGAGGAACGTAGACCTTGGATAGACCTGAGACAATACTTCATCAGAAGTTACGTCTAAATAATTTTAAACATAATCATTTATTTTGCAATTATGTTGTTAAAAGGTCTTGAATACAATTTACAGTGCAACATAAACCCAGTGAGGGCACAGCAATATTTAATTTATATCTAATATTCATGCATTTTAAAATTAGGTACATCGTTCATTTTCCAGTACAGTTCCATTATTGTAAATGTCAAACTAAGTTTTTTATCCTATATTTTAACAAAAAGAAATCATACCAGGATCTCATAACTCAATAGCGATTCGTCGTGTGCATTCCCGGGAATTAATATCGGGAGGCTGCGTGAGCCGAATCCGTACCGTTTACACCCCGGGGTTGCCATTCCATGCGTGAGCTGGGGTGGGTGAAAACATCTGAGTAATTGGATGAGAGGCTCACAAATATTGAAAAAAAAAAACATATAGGTATCTATAACTCTATGACTTACGACTCTTAATTTTTTAGTATTTGTATATTTAATTTCTCCTTTATTCTTCTTTTCCTGTAGGTAAGTACATATTTATTTACTCGTGTACTCATGCGAATGTTTCCTCTCCACTATTCAAACGTTAGCTGGAAGAAATTCCTTAAAGTACCTAGGTAAGCACGCCTTTGGACATTTGTCCCTTCAATGTTTTGAAAATGTGAAATAATGTGTTACTTACTTAATTCCTTTATCTTTATTTGGCATTAAACTCAGGCTGACATAGATCTCACCTGATCGTAAATTCGAAATTCTTCTGTATGTGTATAGGTACCACATGTGTACAATATTCCAGGCGTTTCAAATTTTCATACAGGCTATCTAAGCAGTGAAATCTATTATCGCATTTAACACCTATTGCGGGCGTAAGCTGATTTTCATGAAGGTTGTCATTCCAGGTTTACCTTGGTTTTTCTTCGCTACTCTGCCTTGAATAGGCTCCTACATCAAACTGCCGCAAAGCAAACAAGCTTCTTTATTTTTTTAACGCATGTCTAAGCTTTTCGCATATAAATTCTACAATCAAATTCTCAAGAAACATTGTCTCTATTCACAAAATACCGACTTAGAATAAGTTCATTTTATTTCGTTAAACGAGAAGTCAGCAATCTAGTTTAGGTTTTTGATTAAAAAGCAGCCATCTGCAATCTCCGTTGAGGCGAGTAAACCATGTGATACACTATTTTTAAAAAGAGATGAACTTTGACCATTATTAGTGTGATTTTTTATCCGACTGCGCTAGAAGGAGGGTTATGTTTTTCGAGCGTATGTATACATGGTGGGTCAGATACTATAGCAAATAATTAACCAACAGTATCGGCTATCGATTCTAAGTATATTGTAGAGGTATTTAATTTTTTTCGAGTTGGTAAAAATAATAATTGTATATGGGATTGGTTGTGTGAGCGACGCCTGAATCCCATATAAAATATATTTTTTTACCAACTCGAAAAAAATTAAAGACCTCTACAATATACTTAGAATCGATAGCCGATAACTGTGGGTTAATTATTTGCTATAGGATCTGACCCACCATGTATATGTATATACTTCTTTGGCACGCTCTATAGCCTAAATGGCTTGATGGATTTTAGCATGCGAGGTATCGTTAGATTCGTCTTAATTGTGAGTGACACTGGCTATATCAAACTTGCAAAAAACAAAATGGCTGACTTTTGGAGGCATTTTAAACGTTTCCAAAAATATTTTGTTTTGTCAAAGTCTATCGAGTGGGGTATGAAAATAAAGGGTTTAATGAACGGATTACAAAAATATATAATGTGACATCAAAAGTTTGTTTGCAGTCGGGTAAATTATTTAAAAAAAAACGAGTTGTTTAAATGTTTGGACATGAAGTTATTTCCTATAATGATTGTAACTACCTCTTCATAATAACTGCATCAAAAATAATCACTTTTTGATTAATTTCAAATCATGTGAGGTATCTAAGCGAAAGCGCGGTCGCTCCATATATCCACTGTTTGACATCACATCGCACACCTCGTACCCTTTATTCTTGATAGGATATCTTTAGGCCTAGTACGCATCACGAATCGATAGAGCCAGAAAGTGACTGGCGTCCGAACCAGGAGACAAGTTGTCAGTAGCCCTTAAACAAGATGGAGCGACGACCTCGTGAAGATCTTCGTAATACGGTGGATTGAAGTGGCACAAGACCGGTCTGAGCGGCGCGCCTAGGTCCAGCAGAGGACGTCTTTCGTCTTCGTAATGATGGTTATGATCAGGAATAAAATATCTTGATTCTAAATGCGATGTTTATTCAGTTTCCTCGCTACCACTGTAAAAGAACCTAAAGCGAAATCGACTTGCACGCCCTGCTGATGAGTCGAAAATTACGTCGAGTCCGCTACATAATGAACAGTTTAAAATTTCCCTCCAATTTAATATTTCTCCGGGCCGTTTCTCGCACAATTAACCCCGAAGGTGATTACCAACTTTACGGGCAAGATCCTGGAATTGTAGTCATCGAAGAATTAATTGTAGAAACTTGGGGTAAACAAATTGATTTGCGCAAGCACACCATTTTTGGAAGACTGGGAGATTTCCGCCGGAATTTTTGAGTAGACAGCATCGAAAGTTTCGGAAACTTTGGCTTATAATAATAAGCCGTAAATTGTTGTCTTGTCAGCGAAAAACTGGAGACTTATCAAGGAATGATAAAGAATTATTATTCTACCGAATTCCACGAGACTGACTTCATGTACTTTCGCATTCATAATATTAGTATGGATATTTAAGTAGTTTTTGTTGAGACAACCCCGATATTTCACTAAGTCAAGTACCTATACGCCGTGGCGGCATTAATCAACTACAAAGGAGTGGGACTACTGGTATGTGGATCTTAATACTGATACTTTACAACTTGTAGGAATTAACGAGCGTATAATATTATCTACGACGGAATTCGGCCGGAGTTGCCGGCGACAGAACTTTCTCTTTTGATACGCATATTAAAGTGGAACTTGAGACGGGCCCTTCCACGTTCGCTTGTAAGTTACTTACTTAATTTTGTTGATTTCCACATACAGTTTTTGCCTCAGCCCTCAAGACTTGATATATTCAAAAATATGACGTTGACGTGGTAAAGGTTAAAACGCTCCAAAGGCTCAGGTTCGTAGCTGCTTTCCTCTACGAAGTAGGAAAACGTTGAGAGCTACGACTGCTACGAGCGTAGCTCGCGGCAACGAATGCGTTTTGATGGCAATCGTAGGTATTCGTCTCGTAAGTAATGTTAAATCAACAAACATTGCAATGTTCATTGTTTCGATCAAGTAATAAATGACGTCATATATCCTTTATTAGGTAGATTGAGGCAATACCCTTTAAGTAGGACCCTCCAAGCCCATTTAATAAGCCGTACTGAACCCCGAAGCGTTCAAGGATATCAAAAACCGGTGTTTTAAAGTAAGTACGCACTCGACTCGGAGATTTCCTTTTGTATGAAATTTTCAATGATGCTTTTGATACTGACCCATCGAAATTCCGTTCTTGGATCAAGAAGTTGATTTGATGAATAAGTGATGAGATTATCGACTTTTTCACTGTTACAGTTTATCAGCCCAGTTTTTCCGTGTTCCTACAAGTTTCCCATCACGCCACAACAACCTATTTAGCGTTCCACAGCTGGGCAGATGCTCTCATCACGAGAGGGTTTGTGCTATAGTCCCCATGCGGACCCAATACGAATCGGGGATTTCACACCCATCGTTGAATTACTTCATTGATGCGTGCATATTTCCTCACAATGTTTTCCTTCACCGAAGCGCAGTGGTGAATCCAAATTGAATTCCACACATAGGTTAACTCAGAGGTGCGAGCCGGATTCTAACCTCAGGCCCTCTGTATGAGAGGCGGTATATCAAACCACTAGGCTACCACGGCTTAGGGCCTTATCCCACTTGCGATTTGCGAGCGTGTTTTGTATGGAGGCGGACACGCCGCGAGTTCGCCGCGTACGAGTTTTGTATTGAAAAACGCTTTCAACTCGCTCGCAAATCGCAAGTGGGATAAGGCACTTAAAGGTAGAAATATCAACCGCTTTACATTTGGTGACGGCTTTAAGGTGATAACTCACGGTTTTATGTAGCCTCTACGATAATAGATGGCGCGGGTGGTAGATATTGTAATTTTCAGGATTTACGCAAAATTCCAAGCCCAAAGGTACACTTTGATGGACTATGCGATTGAAGGGATATATTATACATCTCAATTTCACATAATTATCCGTACATCACCTTTCATTTAGGAAAAAAGACGACTAGTCTGCCAAGAATGAACTCACGCACACATACAGAGGTAGTGAAACGTAGTGGAAACCAAGGCTTAATTTCGCCGAGAATTATAGAGCTTCTGTGGCGCTGTGGTTTTTGTGATTTCTTTTTATGAAGTATAAATCGTGGAAGTCGTGGGTTCGATCCTCACTTTTTCAACTTTTTGTATATTTTTTTTTCGTTTTTCTATAATAAATATTAACTAGTGAAACTTTTGATATATTTTTACTTGACATTATAAAAATATATTTAATCTAGATATGATTATTTATTTCTACTACTATTTTTAATCAAAGGATAAAAATCCGTGTGGATTTCGTTACATTATCCTCCTCCTCCGACACATACTTCTTGTGGCGGTATTCCATGTGCAGCGATCTTCGCCCTGGTGCATCGCCGCATTTACCGGCGGCACCTGTTCGGCCTCCTCTCTCTGGGTCTTTTCCCTTCAGCATTAGTCTCTCCAACTTGTCGGATTTCCACGAGTTATGTGACTGAAGGTAAGCCGTGGAGGCCTAATGGTTCGACCCACCGCCTGTCATGCAGAGGGTCGGGGGTTCGATTTCGGCTCGCACCTGTAAGTTTACTTATGCGCGAAATTCAATTTGAATTTACCACTGAGCTATTCGGTCAAGGAAAACATCGTGAGGAAACCTGCACACATCTGCGAAGTAATTCAAAGATGTGTGTGAAGTCCCCAATCCGCACTGGGCCCGCGTGGGGACTACAGCCCAAACCCTCTCGTAATGAGAGGCCTGTGCCCAGCAGTGGGCCGTAAATAGGCTGTGTAGTAGTAGTAGTAAATGTGACCGAAGTATTTGACGATTCGGCTTATACGAACCATGGACGGATATTGTTGGTCGAGTTTGAGTTCTTTGAGCACTGAGATGTTGGTGCGATGAGCTGTCCAAGGTATAGTATATAATATTATCAACTAAATAGTTGTTACTTTACAAATTCCTAATATTTTATTATTTTATCAAAATATCTAAACACCTACACGACTGACAGAGTACCTACCTACCTATGCTGAGAATGAACATTTGTACTCATGTCATGGATCTTTATTTGCATATGTATTTCACATTTCTCTTTATAAGTATTTATATCGTTGTCTAGTACCCGTATCACAGGTAATCCTAGTTTGAGAGTAGATCAATATTGTGTTGAATTCCAAATATTATTCATTTTATCTTCATCTTTTTATCTTATCTCAGTAAGTAAATATTCTCTTTCTTGGTTTACATTTTATTGCCACACAGCCACACGAAAATAGAATTGCTACACATTTCTGACAAGTTTATTAAAATAGGTATAACAAAATATATCACAATTTTACACATGATAAGGTTGGTTCTGATTAGCAGTGATTGGTTTCACAATGTCTCTTCGTTGTTGCTCACAGGCCGCAGGTGAATGAGAGAAAGCTTACTTTGTCCCTCCTAGGAAGACAGATCCAAGGCATTCCAGAAGATGTTTGATCTGAAATAGAGACAAAAGATTACTCGATCACACTCTACGGATAATAATAATAAATCTGGCTATTCAGTTTTTTTAGAGTATCTCTCTGAGATGATATGACAGCGGGTTGTATTGCCGCATTCAATCCTAATGATTAAAAAAATAGTATAATTTATTTATTTATTTTATTTTAAGAAACTGACTGACTGACTGACTGATCGATCAACGCAGAGCCGAAACTACTGGTTGTAGAGAGCTGAAATTTGGAGTGCAGGTTCCTTAGGGAACGTAGGGGAGCACTAAGAGAGGATTTCCGGGATTAAAAGTGACCTTTAATCTTCCCCGGGGCTCAACCATTTCCAAACCAAATTTCATCAATATCGGTTCAGCGGCTGAAACATGAAGTGGTAACAGACAGACGGAGTTACTTTCGCATTTATAATATCAGAAGGTATTTGGCATGAAGGGCAGGGACATGGCTACTACCGAGTCGAACGGACGCACTTCACTACCGAAACACAACCGAGACTAGATAGAGATGTTCTACTATCTAAAGTCCCGCGCCTTCACATTTCAAAACTGCATTTTTTTATTATTATTTAAAAAGTACCACCAACACTCTCAACGCACAGTTGATGGCTGTCTCAGCACGCACACATGTGTTGAGAGTGTTGGTGGTGCTTTTTAAATAAATTGCAGCGTTTTGAAATGTGAAGGCGCGGGACTTTAGATACTAGAAGATCTCTACTATAAAAGCTTTGATCACTTTTATTTTTTCACTGATAACACGTTGTGCGTTCGCAAAGTAATTATGGGAATTGGTCTCGCCTGGGTTGACGCGGGCGTCTGGGCAGTCGGCGCGGGCGAAGACTGCGGCGCCGCAGCCGCCGCGGGCGCGCAGGGCGCCGTGCGGTAGCAAGGCGCTTGAAGGCTCGGGGTCGCCGCGCGGCCCTGTGGCTGCGAAGCGGGTTTCCTCTCCTTCTCGTCGACAGAATCCTCCACACTTCTCGCACGAAAGGGCAGCTCCTTGAAGTTTGTCAAGTCCTCCCTCCGTACTCTTTTCCTTATCTTATTAGATTAGAAAGGAGGGCGTAAGTCATGTCCAATTGCGCTCTTTCTGAGATATCATTCTCCGGGAGTCTCACTATAAACATGTCAGTGTTTTGACTGTCTTGCGGCGTCGAAAATATAATATACCTATACGATGTGACGGGCGGCGACCTCCGTAAGCACTAATAAGGTTTCTACCGACTCCTGTGGCTTTGCAGCCGGAAAGAGTGCCCTGGCCCTCGGCCATGCATGTTACCGGCGTCGAAATATTTCTTTCAGTGCTTCAGTCTGCGACCGTTGAAGCGATTCTATTAGCGCGAACACTCGCTGGAATACAACAACAAAGTTGTCACGCACGGTGGAGTCTTGGCGGATGTAAAATGAGAACACGGTGTGCGGCGAAGCCCTAATCACAAGTGATCGTGAATTCTTCTCAAAAATGTAGCGTGTGCGTTGTGATGGCTCAAAGTTGGCGTCTGACTGGCTGGAGTAGAGTAGCTGGCGCGCGCGGCGCGGGGGCATAGGGTCGGCCGGTAGGAGAGAGCGGGACAGGGCTATTGAGACGCGCGTCTATTCCGCGAATCGGAATGGCAACCGCGCAATGATTTTTATACTTACGAAGTATTATATATGTCTATGCAACCGCATAAGGCCAAAGCGGGCAGTGTTCCGCGCACGGTTTGCTATCCAACAAAAATATGTACACATTTTAGTACCTATACCATCTTGATTCTTTAGATTCGTTAGATCATTGCATTTCTTTGTTGGTGGTGGTAAATTATTGTTACTGCTTTGCGAACCAACCAAAGTAAAATTGCTACACATTTCTGACATCAATTTTTTCAGGTAGGTAGGTAAGGTAAATGCACCTATGTTGGACGCGGACCAGCCATGGTAATTTTTTGAATTTACCTTCAAAATTAAGCAAACGCAGTTTTTTTTTTCAAATGACTACACCGATCAGTCGTGCCAGTAGTTTAGCTGTCATAGCAACGGTTTTTGATAGCCGACAGACATTTTTTTTGTGGTTATCACGATTCTGAATTGTTCCCAGTTCTACAGATTTCTTTTACAGAATACCATGTCTACAGATTTCTATTTCTACACATTCCCAAGTGTACAGATTCCCAATTCTACATAATTTTAATTTTACAGAATATTGATTCTGCATATTCACAATTCCACAGATTCCCAATTCTACATAATTGGTATTCTACAAAATAATACAAGGAATGTAACTGGGTCGACGGGTCCCCGCTACGCGGGGCCCCTATTTCTAGGTAGTTTGCCCTTCGGGCGTATATAGATAACTAACGAACCTAACCTACATTCACACCTAACGGACTGAGTGGACCCTTACCGGTAAAATAGTAGTCAGATAAGAAACTGTGGAATAAAGAATATGTAGAATTGGGAACCTGTGTAATTGGTTATCTGTTAAATTGGGAATCCGTAGATTAGAGAATCTGTAGGATTGGGAATCTGTAGTCATGAGCCCCAGTCACGATTCTTAGTAGCGCGGTGTCATTTATACCTGGGCTTTTTCACTAAAACTTGTACCCCATGGTTTTGACATTGTCCCACTACTTCAATATTTTATTACTGCCAAATATATTTGTTTGTGAATATTCGAATGGCATCTATATAAACTATATTCCTTAAATTATAGATTTCATCCCTAAATTCAAGTGAATTATGCTAAATGTAATTATTATGATTTTTTAAAGCCGCTCGGGTAGCACTTTTTGACGTGTCCAACCCCAATGTCGACTTTTTTAAAGTTGAATAATTAAAAAAGTATTGGGAAACATGAAGTCAAATTGATGGCGTCCATAATCTACGTTAGTTTGCTCGTCACAGGAATGAATATCGTAATAAAATTAATAATATTTCATATTAAAAACTAAATTTATATAGTGGTACCGAAAACTGTTGCCACCTGACATGTCAGGTTTGTGACCGCCAAAACGGGGCCAGAAAACCCACCAATTCATTTTTTTATCATATAAATAGCAACATTGGATGCCACTTGACTAGTTAGTCAGTTTGAGTGAAAATGCCCATATACTTGTAGTAACAAAACTGACAGGAATTGACTACCATGTCAGCTAAGTTCCTTGTTTATTTAAAAACTAAGGATATTTCAGGGGGACCGTGTTGAATTTCATAAATTTTAAGGTATACTCTTTATTCTGGCTAAAAAAATTAAGAAATTAACTACTTTAAAAATAAAACCTGAATTTTCATCGTGGTACACTTTTGAGTGAAAATGCTCACCTAGTCGGGGAGAGTCGTAATTTCTTATAAGAATTGCGATGCAAGTAAGTACCTGAATCAGGTGTATCATCGTTGTTGAAATTCATATTGTTTATTGATTTATCAATATAGTCCGTTTTCTATTGGGAAACAGGTCGAAATTTTGAGTACAGCAATGCCATTTGGTAGGAATGGTGTACATGTTAACCTAAGTCCAAAACACCCGGTAGCCACTTTGAACTCCGCGACTGGAGGGGAGGAGGGGGGGTTAAAGTACAGAGCTCCCGGCGCTCGGAAAAAAATCCTGGCGGATTAGTTTGGACTTTTGAGTCAAGTTTGGTGTCGTTTTCAGGTAACTAGATGATGCCCAATTCATTCCTTATACCAGTTTTTTAGGGTTCCGTAGCAAAATATGACGCAATATATAAAATAATAAACTTTTAGTAGTAGTGAAATGCAAACAAACCCTCATATTTTCATATTTTTGTATGAAATTTGGCTTATAAAAAAATACTGTCTGAAAGCCCATTTAATGCAGAATCTAAGAACATAAACAGTAAGTATAAATTTTACAATTTTCAATGTAAAATAAAACATTGAATGTACTGCGACGGTCGTCAGCGCAGCGTAGTGGACGGTAACAAGACCCGAAAAACTGACAATGTCAACGCAAAAAGCTTTCATAATATCAATAAATTAAAGTGCTTACAATAATATTACACTTGTAATTAATATTCTCTTAATTATTATGAATTAAAACAAATGTGTTTTTCTCTCTTTACCTGATTTTCTTCTTTTTAATATTATACTAGCGGCGCCCTGCGGTATTACCCGTTGTTAAGAAGTAGCCTATGCATTACTCAAGGGTTTCAGCTGCCTCCATACCGAATTTTATCAAAATTGGTCCAGCCTCTTGAGCGTGAAGAAGTAAAAAAAAAACACACGAACTTTCGCCTTTATTACTTTAGTGTCATTTTTAATCATCTTCAATTTATAAACGAAGTGAGGCAACATTATTAAAAGTAAAGACTAACTTCGCGAATTTGGTTATCGCTTTCCCGCGGGAACTACGCGTTTTTCCGGGATGAAAAGTAGCCTATGTCCTTTGGGGACCCGAACTATCTCCATGCCAAATTAATATGGATATGGATTTTATATTACAAAAAAAGTGCCTAAAGAAGACGCGATGCAAAATATTTCTTGCCGATATGAATGGGTTTGGCAGAAAGAAGAAGAAACTTGGGTGCCACTGCGGACCCAAAGCCCTCCGGCTGCTCAAGAATGCCTAGAATTAAAAAGATGTCGGTGCGTGAAATCTTGAAGTTCCAGGTGCAATGTTTCAAACGCCAACTCAAATGTACTGAGTTATGTAATTGTGGAGGTGGTTGTAAGTAAAACTAATTCACAAAACGTTCTATTATTATTTTTCTTTACATTTAATAATGTTGCCTGACATCGTTTATAAATTGAAGATGATTAAAAATGACACTAAAGTAATAAAGGCGAAAGTTCGTGTGTTTTTTTAAAAAAACACATTTGTTTTAATTCATAATAATTAAGAGAATATTTATAACAAGTGTGATATTATTGTAAGCACTTTAATTTATTGATATTATAAAAGCTTTTTGCGTTGACATTGACAGTTTTTCGGGTCTTGTTACCGCCCACTACGCTGCGCTGACGACCGTCGCAGTACATTCAATATTTTATTTTTCATTGAAAATTGTAAAGTATATACTTACTGTTTATGTTTTTAGATTCTGCATTAAATGGGCTTTCAGACAGTATTTTTTTATAAACCAAATTTCATACAAAAATATGAAAATATGAGGGTTTGTTTGCATTTCGCTACTAATAAAAGTTTATTATTTTAAGTATTGCGTCATATTTTGCTAGGGAACCCTAAAAACTGGTATGAGGAATGAATCGGGCATCATCTAGTTACCTGAAAACGACACCAAACTTGACTCAAAAGTCCAAACGAATCCGACAGGAATTTTTTTCCGAACGCCGGGAGCTCTGTACTTTAACCCCCCCTCCCCCCCACCAGTCGAGGAGTTCAAAGTGGCTACCGGGCGTTTTGGACTTAGGTCAATGTGTATAACATTCCTACCAAATGGCATTGCTGTACTCAAAATTTCGACCTCTCCATACAAGCATTCCCAATAGAAAACAGACTAATAGTAATACCCTATAGGTACGCGCAAAGTATAGAGTTCCGTTTACCTACCACCTACATAAAAAAATATTCATCCTCTCAATTCTAGTAAAATAGGTATGTACTAATTAGGTATATCCAGGAAAATAACAAACACCTCTAAAATATTCCGAATTCATATTCCACTTGTATCATTGTTTGTACCTACTACCAAACTCCAACAACGAGAATACGAATGTCGATCACCCGCTCTGCTAGGTAAGTACCTACCTATACTTACCGTTCGGCCGGCTCGACGGCTGTACGCGACGCGGGCTATCGGACGTCTCGACGGCGGCGGCAGTAGGTACAGCGCAGGTACTTACAGCTACTGCGAAAGCAAGTCACAGGCGACCGAGCGTCTTTTTGTCACAATTTTATTACAGCCAAAAGAGACTGTGATATCCATCCATACTATATTATAAACATTTATAAATAATGACCCTATAGGTTGGCCGGGTGAATGAACTTCGTATCACCCGAAGGCGATTCCCATACAAAGTTATATTTCTTTTTTTTAGCTGTTCCTGTAGACTTTTCCCGGTAAAAAGTACAAATAGTACATTATTGCAGACGCCGCTAAGGAGCGCATTGCCGGACGCCTTCTTAGTAGGTACGAGTCCGGCAATGCTGTTGCGGCCGAGGTCTATAGGTACAATGCTTTTCTCAAACTGTGAGGAAATACTACTCGTCGTCGTCACCATCATCATCACATCACCATCTCCATCATCATCACATCACTATCTCCATCATCATCACATCACCATCTCCATCATCATCACATCACTATCTCTATCATCATCATCACCACCACCATCAATACCATCACCATCATCACGGTATAGCAAAAAACACAACTTAGAAGGCGCGCGGATTCAGGCCAAAGAACACCAAAGAATATACAACTGAGGCATTGATGAAAATAGCACGTAGCATTTGCGGGCAAATGCGGGACATTACATTACATTACGTAGGTACATATGATTATAACCACAACAATATGTCAATGTCTCTTTTTGTTTTTTTTTTTTATTCCTAATTGAGTTCCGTTTTGCACGCCGGTCGAAACATCAATGTGTAAATCTAAATGTAGTAGGTAAATAATAATAAATCATTAGTTTATTTCGCTTGTACCTACCTACGATTTATATATATAACTGACATTGATAAAATAGGTACGTAGCTAGTATCTAAAGTTTAGATACTAGCTACGTACCGTAGATTCTAAACATTATCAGGACCCAAAACAATTTAATTTTGTTAAATGCCACTTTTCAAATCACAATTTGTATAATCTGGATACCTACTATTATTATTACGCATACGCATGTGATCGGTAATTTCATGGTAATTTCACAGCTTATATGTTCTAAAAGCCGTGGTGTGGCCTAGTGGTTCGAGCCACCGCCTCTCATGCCGAGGGTCGGGGGTTCGATTCCGGCTCGCACCTCTAAGTTCACTTACGTGCGAAATTCAATTTGAATTTACTATGAGCTTTTCGGCGACGGAAAACATCATGAGGAAACCTGCACGCATCTGCGAAGTAATGCAAAGATGTGTGTGAAGTCCCCAATCCGCACTGGGCCCGCGTGGGGACTATTATAGCCCAAACCCTCTCATAATGAGGGGAGGCCTGTGCCCAGCAGTGGGACGCAAATAGACAGTAGTAGTAGATTATATGTACTCGTCACCATAACTGTTACAGCGAGCGTGTAGACGGTGCGGGTTTTCTACGCTCGAGTGGTCTACTATCTGGTCAATTTATTTTTGTTTTTTGTTTTTTACCTACAGCAAAAATCAATTTTTATAGACTAACTAGCTGAC
>CAXARK010000377.1:0-25564 GCA_963971205.1 Aethes cnicana
GTTACAGGCGGCGGCGCACGCGCTGCGGCCCTGCTACCTGCCGCCGCCGCCGCTGCCCGTCGCGTGACATCACTGCACTCACTCAACTTGCCACATTTCGTGCAATGCTAGATTGTAAGTACTGAACTCATTTGAACTATATCCAAACAGATTAGGAAGAAGTGTGTATTTGAAATTCTATTTATGGGTAATCAATTATGTAAACTGATCATAAGTAATTGTAATCGATATTAGTCTTATGGCTACTCTAAGTTCTAATCAAAGTAGGTATGTTGTCGGTTTGCGCCATTTACCTACTTAGGACTTTAGTAGGATCGATCAAATTTGGTTGCATTTATTGGAATAATTTTATTTTTCATGATAGTATAAATATGTTGTCTGTATATCACGACGTAAGCAGAGTAGAGTGAGGCCTAAATGTTTATTTAACTCGGCCTACCGTGCACGTGCACCGTTGCACGAATAATCTAATTAAAAATATCCTTCTGGTATTTAAGTGATCTCACTGTTAGGTAAATATGTAGGAACACAATTTGTTAATGTGTCTTTTAGAAATAGAGAATGTCTATTTATTTAATTTCTAGGTAGGTAGATTTGTAGACTTTGAATCTCCTTTTAGGTGAACTATATATTCAACTAATACCTATAAAACATTAATACCTATATGTAGGTAGACAGTTAGTGTTGGAAAGTTGAATGTAGCGAATCTGACAAGGTGAAATGCTCTTTGTACATATTTTTACTTGTTTTGCATTGGACTGGAAGAATGCAATGTTAAAATGTCTGAAATGTTATTTATTTTAGTTTATAACAAAATAATTTTATTGTTTACTTGTTTATATTAGAAAACTCGATAAGTGTATTTGTAAATATTGTTTAAAATTGTTATAATGATGTATAGGAATATTAAATAGAGAAAAATCTTATTAGTAACCAATTGGTTTCATTTATTGTAGTGTAAAGTTGAGGAATGTGGGAGATTTCAGTGAATCGTCGTGGGGGGTGGGTATTTGTGGGGTAAAAAGCGTCGGAGTAAAAAAGGTTCTAGTTCGGTGGTCTGTTTCACGCATAACGCGGCGCGACGGGCGCGTTTGTGGCCCAATAACGCGCTATATTGGCTCGCGCTGCCGAGTCATCTACCCTCTTTAGACATACCTACTCTCCGACACTGGAACCAAATCTTTAATAGGCAGGTAATTCATTGTGGAACTCATCTAGCTGATGATACTGAAGACTTTCAGCTATTCAGAATATAATATTTGATAACCTGTTAGTTAAAAGTATCAACACATGATTCATATGAGAAAGGGATTAGGTATACCTAGACTTATATCTAGCTTCAGGTGGAAATATTTTGCTGCAAGGTTGTAGGTACTTTGTGGTCCCAACCAATTCCAACTCCTAGTAATCACGAATGGTGTGGTTTTAACCAAGTACTCTCAGAAACTTCGCTTGTTTGCCTTTTCCCTTGTTATGTCCACACATGGCAACATGTGTTTCCTTCGTCCATTCATTTCATTCCCAACCCATGACCGTCAGAATAGAAAACACGATACAAAAATTAATTAATCTTAAATTGTTTATTTACTGTACCTATCTAAAAAGTAATAATGTAGTTACTTAAGTTACTACGGTTTCTAAGCTACCCTAACAACTGGGCGTTAGGTAGTATCACTGTATGTAGGTAGTCTTTGAAATTAATACCAAATCATACATGTGCTAACAAATTGTGAGGAATTCCCCAATTTCCTCATGCCTCATCTCATCATTAGATATTAATCAAATTAAAATGGGGCTCATTCCTAAAACTGTGGATTCAAAAAAAAAGAATGATCGAAATTGGTCACTAATTAACTGAGTAAATGCGAAAAAAAACCACAATTGAATAGAGATCCTCCTCCTTTTTTGAAGTCGGTAAAAAATAGGAACGCCACTAAAAGGTCAAATGTACTCATAATATATCTACCTATAAGATCGATTATGGTTCTGATAGCGCTTTACGCCTGGGAACAGAGATACAATTTCGAAATCGTAATCTATTCAAACTTTCAGCTATGTTTTTAAGCATTATTCCAAAGCGGCCTTTTTATTAGACTACTGTATAGCCATTTGCGTTTGATAAATTGCCATGCTAAATGCATAAGTTGTGTTTGGAACCATTTACGATACAATGCAACACGGAGCCGAAATGATATCAATCGGTTTACTTAGCACATTATATGGTCCATCAAATTTCTAACGATATTGGGTTTATGGGAGTGGCTGTTTAGAATAAACGAGCTGAGTGAGATAGACTATTTAAATCCATATCTACTCATATTGAAAACTAGCTTCTGCCCGCGACTTCGTAACCGTGGAATATAAAATTGCCGATAACTTTTCTTTCCGACATCCGATTTTAATCAAACATAGCTTACTCGTATATGTTGCTCCAAATGAAGTTCTATCTACCTTTGAAAACTGCATTCAAATCGGTTCAGTAGTTTCTTTCAGTGGTTTCACTAACAAGCAGACAGACAGACAGACAGAAAAGATTTCTAAAAATCGCTGTTTTGTGGTCTACCATACATCTTTAGACCCCCCGTTTCTTTTTTAGAACTTTTCTTTCTATGTACAGACACGCCGCGTTCTGCTCATTTATTATAGTATAGATATAGATAGAAGATAGATAGATAGATTGATGTAAATTCGTCCTCGGTCGTAGGTACAGTCTTGACAAAGTGGTCGTATGGTTGCGTTGGTATATACGTGGTAGAAGACTCTCGTAAATTAGTTCGCGTCAAAAGCATTAGTATAAAAGATATCCAACATCTGATTCATGTTTTTTTTAATTGACATATTTAAGTCAACACGGCGCCTGTGGGAATTTCCAACGACACAATGAGAGCAAACACTTAGATACAAGTACAAAAGGAAGTTATTTGTACAAGTGAATTTCTAGCTTTGTTTTGAGTTTTACGTCATACATTAGTATGCAAATATGTAGCGTGCAACAGGCTGTATTGTATTCACGCGCTAATAGCTCGGGGGTAAAAATAAAAGTTGTCTCATATTATTTGTTATATATATACTTTTGTGCAATAGTACCTAATTCAAATAAGTACGTTTTAAATTACTGTTTAAAAGCTGAGTAGATTATTATAAACAATATATTACCGCCTTTATGAAGATATGGAGTTTATGGTCTTCAAATTCATTTCTTTAGCTAGATAGGTACTCAAATATTTTAATATGCTAGATCACTGAAAAACGCTTATTAGTCCACCATTATTAAAACATATTTGTCCAGTACTCATTCTATTGTTACGTGCTGGTTAAGTAAGGCAAATTTGACGAAGATGCGACGCTTTCGAAATTCAGCATACGTCACTTCAGTACAATTTGTACTCAGTTCTGACGTCACGAGCTCCCTAACGAGTATTGGTGAGTTGATAAAAAAAAATCATAGATTAAAAAAAAACTAATAACCTACGTGTAAATTATTTTTTAATATCTAACCGACGGACCCAATAGATTTCTTATTTATTGATATTCTCATCATGCCTTGTTACCTATTAAGCATAACCTGAAATGTTTTCCTAAAAGAAGTTGATAAAAGATTTGTAGACTCGTAATAATGGAGAATTTAGAATGTGTTACATTGAGTTGGCTAATTTACTAAAAGGGATTTTTTTAATACAGTTGCTCAAAAAGTGCTACTTTACGTAGCTGTTTAGCGTGTGCAAAGTTGTTTTTTGCGAACTAGTGCTTTTCTCTTTTCCATAGTAACTCAATCTTCACAGACATGTGAGATTAATAATTCAGTCAGCCAAACACTTAATTTACCAGCAAAAACATTCAATATCACACTCAATAATTGTACAAATCGTGCCATTAACTATTATGTAAATAAAAAATAAATAAATAAAGATAGAAGTTTTTTTTATTAGGAGATTTTTCACATTCTTAGAGAGACACATTCTTAGTTTACATTTTATTAGCAGTTTATGTCAGACTTAAAATACTTATTAGTCTTAAGACTAGATTGTATTCCAATGAAATGTTTCTTGAAATGTTTCATTCAATAAAAAAAAAAGGAGATTTTTTAAAATTTTTGTAGAAATTTATTATTTTTCAGTTCTATTGCAATTACAAAATTAATAATATAATCATTTCTAATTCCTTACTTGTTGTTTTTCTTATTTTTTCGCAACTGTATTGAAAAACGTCGTTCGATACACGTGCGGAAGTGTCATTCTTCACTCGTCCCGATATCTCGTTACTCGTGAAGTAATGACACACTTTCCGCACTAGTATCGAAATGTACTATTTCCGGCGGCGAAAAACGGCGTCAGACGTTGCAGTTTTATATTGATTAATAATCAGTATAAAGCTGCCGCATAGACTGGATACCTATATAAATTATGTGCATACGAAGTAATGACGTGAAAAATGTGTCTAACCTTAAAAAAGTAGATAAACATACAAGTATAAAATACTTATTACTTATCCATACTGCACCATAGATCAGACATCCTGAAGATGCCGCATCGGCGGAGTTGTAGAATATACTTACTACTACTACTACTACAGTCTATTTGCGTCCCACTGCTGATCACAAGACGAGCCGGAATCAAACCCCCGACCCTCTGCAAGAGAGGCGGTAGGTCGAACCACAAGGCCACCACGACTTACACAAAGAAGATTTTGTAAATTAACATAAAAACACGACAATGTCTGAAGAACACACTGTTAATGACATCCATTTTTGTTTTTGGGTTAATTCCAAACAATCGTAGCGTTTTTTTCACAAGGAATTCGGTTGTTGTGCACATAATAAATATTTGTAAAGGCAGCTGTGCGATGGCCTATTACTTGGACGAACTATAATCAAATCGGTCTTCTTGGCACTTCTGGGGACTTTTTTGCCCGAACAGCTTGGCGCAGAGCGGCGGAGCCTATAATTTTGAAATTAATATCTAACACATTGTGCCTATCCGATCGTCCCTCGATTTGCTGTTTTTATAGCTTTACCGACACCCTAACTGCTAATTATTTATACCGAGATATCGTTTATAGGCTTAAAGCGGGTTATCAACTTTATTCCGTTTGCATAGGGCTTCTTTCGTTGGCAATGTTGGGATTCAAGAGCTTAAAGAAATCTGTTGGTAGGTTATTTTCAATGTTCTTGGAAATTGTATTTATAACCTTACCCACTATAGATATAGTTTTATGCAGCTCAGAACTTGATTCATAATTTTAAACTATTTTAAGGCTAATTAATCAAATCAAAAAAGTTTCATTTAAAAATAAATGTATATTATACAATCATCCCAGTCCGCACTGGACACAAACCCTCTCATAATGAGAGAAGGCCTGTGCCCAGCATTGGGCCGTAAATATAGGCTGTTGTGGATATACCTACAATCATTGCAAACTGTTCCCAAGGCCACGACGGTTGACGCGTAATATAGGGATTTTCTTTTACATGTTACCTACTTATAACTGTTCGAAGTTAGAACTTTACATATCTCGTTAAGCCCATTAAGGTAATAAAATGAAAATTCAATTATCTCCCTGCAGTTTGAGCGCGCGGCGTGGTCACAAGCTCACATGAATCTTGCACTAATCCTTATAATTGTGGTTTTGCCGAGTAACAGACTTACTAGAGAACAGAGGCTCTATTCGAAGTGTTACAGGGACATACTTAGCTTTATGGTGGTAGGGCCTGGTGCTATAGGTCCGTAGGGGTGGTACGACCGTCTTTTCCCGCTAACCTGCCGCCAAATAGCAGTGCTCGCAGGTGCGCTCGTTTGCCTATACCAATGGCATAAAAAAGGGAAAGGGAGATTCCCAATCCCTGTTGTCACGCGTCACGGCGCACTCTAATTGAACTTTAAATCTAGCTGCTAAAAGCGCGCCGCGACGCGTGAGCGCAGGGATTGGGAATCTTCCTTCTCACACTCACACTTCGAATAGAGCCCCAGAATTACTTCAATCGACGATTAACTTGCCCGGTTCTTCTTCTTGTTTTGGGTACAGGCGGTTAAAATTTGACAGATGATATCCATCCGTAGCCAAAATGAGGCATTTTCTAGATATAGGAACCGGTCCTTAAAGAAATAGCGTTTGTGAAATAAAAAATGGGGATTGGAATTCTTTCGTATACCTTTGACATGTTCAGTCGCAATCATCTATTAAATTACATACAACTGCCCGATTTATCATTTCAGCGTGCTTTTATGCAACATACGCGTGCTCAGTGGAATGTATATCCCTCCACAAACACGTAATAAAAAATAGGTAGTTAATTCAATAAAACTAACACAAAATAAAATCACTAGGTATATGGAAGCAAACAAGGTGAACATAAATAGGTATTTGATCACAATCTTATTGACAAGTATAGTTAGTGCATGTTCACATATTTATAATCACCTCGTCCGCTTCGATATATCTGACGGCGACTGTAAACAAATGGTCATGTTAAGTTTTTATTAACTAGCCTTTGCTCGTAACTTCGTCCGCATGGAATTTCATATACCCCCTTTTAACCCCCTCAAGCCCACTCGCACCAAGCCGCTGAGGTTAGGAGGGGGTTAGCCACTTAACTTCCGTTTAGTTGTATCACCTTAACTGGAGTAAGAGGTAATCCTACTTAGGTACGTGAGCGGCGTTAGTGCAAGTCGGCCTCATAATATTTTGAGATCCTTATTTTATAGATAGTCACTTCAGTCATTTAATGAAACCGTGCCATCACCTTTTATCATTCATTTTCATCCTTCTAGTCCGGGAAGAGTGTAATGTTGGTGCATCAGTCAATCCGGTCCATTTATTTATCCAGATAGATCAAAATTGTGTCAGCTACGGACTACGGAGGCTTTTTATGTGGTATTTGACTATTTTATACGCAGAAATTGTAATCGTAAGTATGCAAAGTCAGAAATCCTGCTGAGCGAGTCCATTTATAGAAGAATCTTATAGGCTGCTACTGAGACTCCTCTATTTTTTCTGATACTACTAAGTAATAAAGCTGAAATAAGCGTAGTACATTATTTACTCAGATGTGTGAATACACAACGTGTGGTTAAGTTAGAAAAAAAAACTTTATGAGCTGTCAAAAATTGATTTGTGATCAAAACAACAATTGCTGTAGGTACTTTTCAATCCGTAAGTAAATTGTAACATAACTTATATGATACCGGCAAGATGAATGAAAGACACAGATCAAGAGCGATAGATCTAACGACAATTTCATCGTCACAACAACGTCGTCACGGCGATCGACTCGTCGTTGTTTGTCGCCGGTGAATGGGCGACCTCCGCCGCGGCGGTTCCGGCGATTGTGCCGTGGTACCCGCCCCCAGTACTTCACTACAAGATAATGGATATGCCGGTAAAACTTAATAGAATTACGATCATGACTTTGATGGAAATTAAGCAGGATCTCCCTCAATCCTCAGTGGGATATAGTAAGTGATCTTAGAGGGTCTCTACTCGAAACGATACATAGGGAAATGGAAATTCCCTATCCCTACCGTCAAAGCGTGACGGCATTGAAACCGATTTTAAGCAGCTAGATTTAAAGTTCAATTTGAACGCTGTGACGCTTTGACGGTAGAGATAGGGAATTTCGTTTTCCCTATGTAACGTTTACAATAGAGCTCCAGGATTACAAAAAAGACCTTTTATTTCTTTAGGCAAAAAATAGTACCTAACAAAGCCTTGAAGCATTATAACATGGTTATTATTTAATCTATTACTTTAAGCCATCACAATAAAACAATGGGGCAAAGATGACATGCTTGATCAAGCGAAATTCCCTCTCAGATATTTCCGTTAACTAAGTAGGTACAGACTACGTCACGAAAGGTTTCTATACGTAATAGTTACCAAGTATGTACACTTTTTCGTATTTTATGGCATTACAATTATACTTTCGTCTTTCTACTTTTGCCAAGCCAACACTACATAGGTACCTAACACTTAATAGCTATTATTATGTACATAATACTGCTTAATTAATATAAATACACGTTATAATTGTGTAATCGCGTATCATCAAGTTGAGACCGATTGTTGGCTAGTAAATTACTTCACAGAACAAAAGCGACTGCTATCGTGTTTCCGATTTACCAATCTCGTAACTATAAGTGACTTATTTGGTGTGGAATTATTTTGTGACATAAATATAAGGGCGCACGCGTAAAATACTAGCCGCTGATGTCATTAGGTGACGCGAGCGGGCGGCGCGGGTGTAAAATGAGTGTTCACGCGCTTTGAAGAGGCCGCCGGTACCGTTTTGTATGGGCCACTTTTTGTGGCGCGTTTAGGATGCGACCTCTTTTTTGTCTGATGTTTGTAATGCCGAGTGTGTGGGACTTGACACGTAGGGAACCATTGTTAATTCATTTTTGTTTGTTATTGTTGCATTCCTAACTTGTAATAAGCTTTATTTGTGGAGTGATCCGCTTCGACAAAAGGTGATCCGCTTCGAGATTTTTATTTACTCATTTATTTATTTTTATTTAATACTAATGTGACTCATCGGGCTTATAACCTCGAACTTTTGCATTATTTAAAATAGGCCTAATTTGTAAGTAGGTAAGTAGGTATCGTACAAAAAAAAATCGTCGCAATCATTTGACAACTGCAGCACATGATTACAGGCCATCCATTAGACAGATGGAGTTGAATAACAGAAGAGCTATCGAGTCAGGTGGGAGCCTTCAAAAAGTCATCGACTAACTGGTTATGCTGGTTTCCTTGAGGATAGTAAATAGAGCGATGGCAGTGTCGGAGCTCGCACCCTGTCTTTATTTACACATTACAGTGGCGCCCGCGACTGTTTGCTCGCCTCGAATTAGCTTCCAAGTGTCGGATCAAGGGTTGCGACAAAAAACCTGACGCACCGCCCGTTAAAATACTTCCATTAAAATCTACTTTGAACTTATTAGCTTTTTTGTGAAAACAGGAAAGTTGGAGCAGTAGCCGCGTTATAAATTGCAAATCCTTACAACGGAAATGATGCAAGCTTCACATCATGTCATACCGCATACAAAAGTTGCGGCTTGGAGGCATTTACTTTCAATCTCCACAATACATAGCGCACGATTTAAAATGGTGAACTGTAAGTTCACTACACATTACACATTAAGAAAATACTTTAAAATAAATCATCGCCAGGAAAATAAAGGAATAAACAACATTAGCGACTTCTTTATTGCGTACTGGAACTGATTTGGCGTCATTGCGGCCGCAAGATTGATTCCCGGACAAAGGCTGTCAGCTCGGAGGATGAATGCCGACCCCGCATTGTTGTTATAACAAAATGAAGTCGTAATCAGTCGCGATGGCGATGTGAATAAAACGTCGCGATTGAATTAAAATTGCTCTAATATTGTGGCTGTAAAGCGGCGACGTTTGACAGGCGTGGCGGACGCCTGTCGCTGCCAACTACGACCGTTATTACACACATTTGCGTACATTCAAGATGACGCGTACAACTCATAAATTTCATTTCAAATTAAATTCATTGCTTCTCTATTCAAAGCATTTTGCTACAATTGCTTTCATCAAATTGCACACATATTCCTTAAAGGAACCGAGATTTTTCGACAGGAACTAGACCCACTCTTAAATGTTTTTTTGTGGGGTCTAATCGTTCTTTGACTTCTGAGTTTTTTTTTCGGTCCAATGAATAGAAAAGAAGTGATTGAATTCTATATGTGAAAACTAAAATCCACCAGAAGGTAAAATTCGAAATTCCTTCAATACTATCCGCTCTGCTTCCAAATCTAAAAATCGTACCTACTTTATTTATTTACTGTAAGTACATCGCATAATTTATATTCTATATAGTGTCTCACTGCCATAGAAGCGGGTCCGTAAATTACAAGTTGGTAAAACGTCGTATATAGAGAATTCTTCGAGCTTTATCTAACACCGAGGACGAACTTAAGTAGGTACCTACACAACGATAAGTTATCTAATATATAAAATTCTCGTGTCACAGTGTTTGTAACCAAACTCCTCCGAAACGGCTCGACCGATTCTTATGAAATTTGGTGTGTATGTTCAGTAGGTCTGAGAATAGGACGTAAGCTATTTTTATACCCAAAAAAAACAAAGCGGTACGAAGTACGCGGGGTCAGCTAGTACTTATATAAAAAGTTATACCTCCTAAAAATATGGCCTGTGATAATAATTATCGTATTAAAGCACAGAATGTTCGGCAGAAATGAATTATGTGAGTAACATAATGATCATTGCGCTTAATTTTCCTTGTTTATCCCGTTTACGAGCAGCTCAGGGGGACAGGCCTCATATCCCGGCGTTATCGGAGAAAATGGAGGAACGGCGAGAGGGCTTGTTTGTTATTAACAACAATGAGCCGACCCGCATAGCGCAGGACCGCGAAAGTCCGGAACGTGTAGAAAAAAAACATACAGCTGAATTATGAACTCCTCTTTTTAGTCGAAGTCGGATACGTTATAAGTACAAAATTACAGGTATACCTTCATCATCATTTCAGCCAAAAGACGTCCACTACTGGACATAGGCCTCCCCCAAGGCTCGCCACTCAGACCGGTCCTGTGCTACGAGTACTTGCTTCCACCGGTTTCCCGCGACCTTCACGAGGTCGTCGCTCCATCTTGTTGAAGGCCTACCGACAGCTCGTCTCCCAGTTCGCGGGCGCCACTCGAGAACTTTCCGGCCCCATCGGCACATTGCTCGCAGGACAGGTATACAATACAATACAATACACTTTATTGAACACCACACATTTAAGGAACAGTACATCTAGCTGCTTCTACTACTACTACTACAGCCTATTTGCATCCCACTGCTGGGTACAGGCCTCCTCTCACCACGAGAGGGCTTGGGCTATAGTCCCCATGCGGGCGCAGCACGGATTGGGGACTTAACACGCATCTTTGAATTACTTCGCAGATGCGTGCAGGTTTCCTCGTGATGTTTTCCTTCGCCGAAAAACTCAGTGGTAAATTCAAATTGAATTTCGCGGTACTTAGAGGTGCGTGGAATCGAATCCCCGACACGAGAGGCGTTAGGTCGAACCAATACAAAAACGTAATTATACAAAAAGTATGGCATACAGTAGGCGGATATACTATCATTGTCTCTTTTCAGAGCTTCAGGTAGTTAGGTACTGCCTCTCTCTTGTTAAGGGTTAGTTTACTAGTATACATTCAGATATTCATATTCACGTTGATTATGTGATTTAATGTTTTGACAATCGCTATGAAGGTGTGCGGCGAACTTTCGTCGGGCCATGCGCAGGTCGCGGCGGGCCGTGTACCGTGTAGCGCGAGTGATTAGCTCCAGTCTGTAATCACGCCCCTGCTGCCCGTGCGTCTGCGCCGACGCACCCCCCCCCCGCCCCTCTCCTCCACCCGCCGACCCCGCCGGCGAATATCTCCAGAGCAAACACAAAAAACAAAACACCCTCGCTGCTCTTGCCTTGCGTACACTGTTAACGACCAGACCTGTTTTCGGTTCTGGATGCCGTGTGGGAAGATTTAGCGAATTTGAATTTCGATTGCCAGTCCGGTCCAATGGTCCATCCATCACGAGAATTGATGGATTCGGGGCCAAAAAGATGCGAAAAAGGGCGAGATGAAAGCGAACGATTTTGCGAGCGGTATTAGTAAGCGAAGCTATTATGTAGCCGGACCGGCGTAATGTTCTTTTTAGAAAAACAAGAAGGTACGATGCGTTTGCAGGTAAAGTGTGAAAAAATTACTAATATAATTACGTAAGATTTTCTCTCGTTAAAATGTCGTGTCGTCTCGACAAATTGTGTAGGTAGGTACTCTACGTACTGCGAAAGTCGTAAAGACGTTATTGTACAAATGTAGATGACTGAAACAGTGAAACTTATTCTGGTAAATATTACAAAAAGCATTTGTAATTCATCAAAATTAGGTGTTCGTATTCTTTGTCGTCATAGACGTTCGAAGCAAGTGACATCTATAGTTCGTAGACCGTCGTAGCTACGCGTAGCAGCGTAGAGCTTCGTAGACGCAGTAGATAAATCAAGTTAACTATTTTCTGCTTTTGTCAATGTAAGCCTTCAGACACTACATACAGGTTTTTTTGTGAATAAAGTAGTTATTGTTGTTGTCTAATTGGGTAGGTACATATGCATAATATATTCGAGTACACATATTTTTAATAAAATTATGTTAATGTTCTGTATTGATTAATCACAATCAAATACGTTTCTTCACGTTACCAGGGTAAATGGGCCCGGTGCCTAAGAGTCTGCTTCGCCCGCCTCTCCGTCTGGGAACGATTGTTTCGCCGAACGCACAGACCGACAAAGGGTTCATACTTCATTACATCTCTGTAATAAAGTTCTATAAACTTTCGATCATGTTTTTATTTTTAATTTAAGTAGGATCCATACGTCACGGATTCATAAATAAATTTGTTGTTAACCTATCTTGAACTTACCCAAATTTTGAAAAGATTGACTAAGGGCCGGTTCCTATATCCACGTAACGCCTCGTTTTGCCTACGGACGGTTAAAATTTGACAGATTCTCTATGGAACAAATGTCAAAAATCAACCGTCCGTAGGCAAAACGAGGCGTTTCGTGGATATAGGAACCGGGCCTAAGAACATTAGCTTAAACATCTACACTGAAAACGCATATTTCCCGCGGGAACGCTATAACCGAGTTCCACGCCGACAAAGTCGCGGTCAGAAGCTGGTTGTTCATATTACTATGCTTGGGTTGTGACGGTCTTATGGTCGTTATATACATACGTATGACCGCCGAGATTTTCTATGGAAAAATTGGCGTTTCTGTGTGGAATTACAGGTCGGCGGCCATATTTGAAGATGACGAGTCCGCCAACTGACTTGATGCAACCCAGGATTATTAGTGTTTTCGCAGTATTGTATCCCGCGTTCGATACTGGAACCTGGTCTACGCTACAACTATAAGTAGTTGGACAGGTGGAGGTAAGTCGCATTCAATGGAACTGAGAATATATTATTTCTTTAGCGATATTTAAATACTAAATAGGAACAGGCAGTGATGTTCGAACATTTGCTTTTTTTTTTAATTTGCTTGTTTGAATTGAAAGAGAGTTACGATTTAAAGTATGCAACTTTATTAAGATGATTTTCTTAATATTTATGCGCACTCATTTTATTCGAGCTGCGTCGGGAAGTATAAGTAATAAGTATAAGTCACGCGCACAAGCAGGTGGCGTATGCCGAACGGCTCGATGTGTGTCACAAGCAAGTAACTAACCGTAGAACAATTTCTTTAGAGGTGCTTATTAAAATATTTGTTGTTGTAGAGTTATTTATTTGTATTCGTGCAGAGGCTTTGTGGCGCGCCGACAAATGTTCCCGGCGGTGGGTCGCGGCCATGCTGCGTACCGCTGTGACCAATTCCTTTTTCAGAGATAATACAATTGCAAAATTGACACTGTTTACCTGTACACACTAGGACTTTGTTTTTAACAATTAGACCGTTACCGTGGTAATGACAAGTTTGGGTATATTTACATTTGAACGGTTGTTTTCCGTTCCGCGCAGCTCAAATGTCTACAACAGGACAACAAAGCTTTAGTTCCAAACAACATAACAACGTTAAAGAAAATGTAGAAGACTTGTTTAACATACCTATTTTCAAATTGTTCAATATTATCGACTTTTCAATGTGATTGCGCCAGATGCGCAGGTCGAATGAATTAATTACAGCATTTACGAGTGGCGGGCTCCCGCGGCCGCGCGCATAGAACAAATCGACTCAATTATTGCTGGCCGACGGAAAATTAAATTGGGCTTCGGCTCGATGCTCGAGAGACTGTTAAAACGTTATGAGCCATACAAGTTTTATCTCCCTCTGGGATCTTAAACGGACTTCGAAACTCGGTTCCCGTAGACGGGTCGGCGCAGAGGGAGCGAGACAAGGGCGCGGGCGCGAGCGAGACGGAGCGCTCGCCCGAACGACTGAGGTCGAATATAAATGTGGAATGTTTATGGTTCTACCGTTTTATTTTATTCTTGTGGCGGCAAAGCATTAAAATATTGTTTCAATTGAAAGCGGCGGATCAGACGGTAGGTGTCTAATGAAGAATGGATTAATATAATTCTGGCAGTTGATTGAGTTCGATTTGCAAACCGGTAGAGTTCGTCGACGCAGCACTACTTGTGTTACGATGGATAACATCTATCGAGGCGCAGCTATGACAGTACCAGTTCTATCAGTCGTCAAAATATGACTGATGGGATGGATCACCCACATCTTTGTCTGCGATCTTGGTTGAGTAATATATGGAAGTACCTAAGTATGAACAAAAACACGCTTTATAGGTACTTATAGATATTTTGGGTCCTATTACTCCTTATTGATTATTTTAAAACTCTGGTAGAATCTTAGTCTATATTGCTAAGACAAGTGGCGGTAGTCAAGATAAACTAATGGCCAATAAGTACATAGTTCTTAAGAAATTTTTGTCGCAAGGGCCGGCAAAGAAGTCGGAAAATGGTCACCGCCACCTAGATGTAACCAAGTTAGTTGTAACCAACTTAGGTGTAACCAACTTAGGTGTAATCAACGTAGGTGTAACCAACACATTACCGGGGAGGAGTTACTGGTACACGGTGTCTAATGCTAGAGGCTGCTTCGCGACATACAAACTTAAGACCAGGGGTGGTAGTAGTATCCTAGTCGACGATTCTAGTCGTTTTTATTATTACTATGTAAAGCCTTGGTAAAATCAACTTGCTGTATAAATTTGCAATTTGAAACCAAATCCCAGCGCTTGCGCAACGTAAACACATCTGCATCTGATTTAGCTGCATAATAGCTGTTCAGTAACAAAGCTCAGTCCATAAAACATTAGGAGTACGTCGGCGGGCGACAAACGATATGTCACGGCACGTAGTACAATGCAAACAGTCGGCGTCTCTGGCGGCGGCTGTGATGCGTTGTGCGAGTGTCACAACAGCCGCGCGGGCCGCGGCGCGACGAATGCGCGACAATATGCGGCCGCGATGAAAGCACGCGGTGGCGACAAAGCCTTTGTGCGCACCGGCCATTTGCGGTGCACCCCCGAAGCTAGACTTGTGAGAAAAGAAACGAAAACATACTAAAACTTGCAGCAATCTGTTTCAGCACTGTAGTCTTGAAGTAAAGGAGCGCAATCTTTATAGTTCCAAAAGTGGACACCAAATCAGGTAGGTTGGGGGCGTTGAGGTGGCCAAAAAAGTTAAGCCACCTTGGCGGATAGTCTGCAGTAGCGCCTTCAGATAGCGTTGCTGGGGCGAAAACGCAGGGAAAAAGGAGGTTGTGAGGAGAGTGTGTTTTGTTTTGTTGCTTATCAAATCCGCTGGACTCGTTTTCAACTGTTTCGCCGTAAAAGATTGCGCTCCTTACCAAGACACATTACACACTCCATACTGTAGTCCAGCCTCGGCTGACATCGGACAGTTAAAATTTGATAGATTCTCTAAGGCTCAAATGTCAAATATTAACCATCCGTAGCCAAAAAGAGGCGTCGTTGACTCATTTTTTTTTTGTTTCATGTTAGAACGCAACCCTGGCCGATGTAAGTGGGACTTAATTTCAAAAGAGTATGTAATATAAGAATTTGCTACTGTTGGAACGTCAAATAAAATTATGAAGTTGCGCTAGGTATGCTTCGAGCCCCGATGCAAAGGATATCGTCCAGTCATGCATTGTAAAGAAAATATAAATTAAATCAACTCGTTTTAATTATACAAAAGAACTAGTAATAAACAATTAGCACTATATTATACTACATTATACGACGATCCTTTTACATCATAGTAAAGAAAAACATGTTTCTCTAAAACTTAATCCTGGATATTTTAAATTAAAAGCGCCCACGCAAATTATTCCGTCTTTTACTTAATTGATGCTAAGTAATCCGTCTACGTGAAGTGTTAAGCTAAATTTAACTAAAATTACAATATTTTTAAACTAAAAATGGGAATCAATTGCCGTTTAAAATACCAAAAAACATAAAAGGGCATGTCCCAAGTATTTACTGATTAGTTTTAGCAATTATTCGTCGTTATATGTATTGCAGGAAACCTCATGCCGCATGAGTTTGAAATAGTACATTACAGACCTAGGGTGGTGAATTCGTAAATGTCCCAGATCGCAGGTTTCTGTGGCCCGAACCGAAGGTGAGGGCCATAAATATGCGATCTGGGGCTTTACGAATTACCTCCCGTGCTTTGTCAAAAGTTTTACGTCTTGCCTTGGCCAAGAAGCGAGATTCTCTCCGCGTAGCGGGCAGAAAATGCCACTTTACGGCCAAGGGTAACGTAAAAGTATAATTTTCCAATAGTACGAGTGGTAAATCTGTTTACGAAATTGCCACAGATATATCGCCTGCCAAGACCTATTGTTCAGTCAATCACCAAGTATTAGAAGAAGATCGGTATAGTTTAGTTCCTGAAGAAATCAGCTGCTCTTCTATGATGATTGTCAAGAAAAACGCCATGTCCCATGCTGTATAACTTACCCATAAATGATTCTATTAAATTTAGGCATATGTATCGGTCTAGACGAGCAATGAGTTGTGGTGGGAATGGGTTACGGTTTGACATTACCTTTTACTCAAGTGGTTGCGCAATAAGATATAGAATAAGTGCACTCGCCTGCACATAAACTGGACTACTGACCAATGGCGACCAGTAACATGAACGGATTCATCCAAATTCGAGGTATATGTAAGAGACAAGCGAAAAAAATAATCGAAATAAACATCTAGCGTTTCTCAACGGAAACTAAACTTTCGTAGTCCTGCAATGATACGCAGCTGCATTTTAGTAGAAAGTGTGATCCACCTACGTTTTGTAGAGAAATATGAATGCAGTGAAATACCAAAATACTTTGGAAACGAATCTAGTACCGTCTATTTCAAGTTTGAGATATCAAAATTCCTGCTGTTTTGAACTGCATGAGACTTTTTGCCATGCTGCAAAGACGGCGAAGATCTGGCTTAAGCGTAAACTAATCTCCACAATAGAATGGCCCCACAGCGGTATAGATTTGAAGCTTAACTGAGATTTTGCGATGAAGTATTAAAAAAAAGTCGCACAAGTATCCCTTAAGTTCAAATACTGATTGAAAAAGAAAAATAATGGCATCTTGAATTCAATGACTATAAAAAAATATCTGAAAAGATTGTACCAAGAGATCATTGAGGACCAAGAGTACCAAGACCGAGTTTTAGCGTACAAAGGACATACAGTCTGGTACTAGACGTAATATTTGGAGTATTCAATTGAATTCACGAACTTTTATGCGTTGATGTTGTTGGAAGAATTATATTTTTTTTATTACAATAACCCGAAATTTCAGTGGTCTATGAATCAGGAAAGGAACTTCATTAAATTTATAATCCTACTAAATACTTGATTCTCTTATAGGAATAAACAAAGTAAACTAAATTTCACTTTGAAATAATCATACGTGCAATTTTACTCAGTAGACGGAATCTTTCGCATTTGGGCTCGTAGGATTTTATTTTCTAGTAAATTGGCCTTACCAAGGTATTAGGTACTTACATTATTTAACCACGCTTAGCTAAGAACGTATTACCTACAACATTTTTGGCCATCACTTCTGTGAGAATGTAGTAATTAGTAGAATCAAATTTCAGCAATATTCAAGTTTTGCACATAGCATGGACTACTCAAGCCATTAAAAATTGTTTAAGGTTAAATCACGAGCATATATAAAGTTTCATTACTTAACGTACTACATAAGTGGTAAAAGGGTGTGACAAATTTTATAATGTCCCGTTACTTTCATAAAGCACATAATGGACTTGCAATTAAAGTCACATTCCTTACAGACACTGCCTCGTTCACTCCAGAGTGTACATGAAATACATAAATTATTACAATGCATTAAACTACCTTTTTTTACATCAGGAGTTACATAAGTAATGAATAAAAGAAATAGGACACTAAAAATTTTTGTCAGATCAGAATAACTGATGAAAGGTAGGTACAAGGGATAATGCACAAGTATGAAATATACATCCAGGCTGGTATCTGATAAAAACATGACGGTAAAACTGGAGGGTCGAACAACATAATAGATTATAGTAAAGTTCATAACTGTAATTTATTACACGTAATGTATTATGACTAAACAGCTGTTCTATAAAATACCGCTGCTCACAGGAAGTCCCTTTATCAAAAAAGCTTAGTTTCTGACAGTGCTCAACTTTACACAATACCTAATTATGGTCTGATATAATTTTATTCAAAATTATACTAGGAAATGATAATTAGGACGCGGTAGACTTTACTGTCACTAATTAGAGTAGTTGACAATTATCATGGTTATTGACTATTGTTTGGTGGGCAAAATAATTAGCGCTGGGTTTAACTGTGTATTTAGTGAACTGTGAGAAAGTTGTAATTAATACAACCTACACCTTGTTTTTAGGGTTCCGTACCCAAAGGGGTCTTAGTATACCTATTGCGGGCTGACCGTATTACTTACTAAAGACTCTACCGCTGTCCGTCTGTCTGTCCGTCTGTAACCTTGCTGATTCTCCTGAACCGTGATAGTTAGATGAAATAGGTAGCGTCCCTATCCCTATCCACCATTTCGGATAGAGCCCCTGAATAATTTTCAAGTAAAAACAATGAATCGAAAAAACAGGGTAGAGTTATTTGTTATTACAATCATTAGGTATATGACTCGAGCACTGAGCGATGGGCAGCTTGTAATTTTGTAAAAAAAAACCTTTTAAACTTAATTTTAATTTCACCTAAGTTTAAAGAAGTTGCTATTCTGATATTTAACAAACCTGCCAGTTACCATGGGAATTATGCAATTTATGAATATTAGTGATTGCTTGCTCAGTGGTATGAAATTTTCTGAAATCAGCCAGCTCTTTACTTGTCATTTACCAATCAAAGAAATAATGATACAAACGTTTCAGTTTAAAGTAACATTTACCATGTTACGTTTTTTTCAGTGACAAACGTTAGGTACTTTTTTGTACAGCTGAAATGTTTCACAGTGTTGGAAAATTATAAATGTTTCAGAAAATCATCACTAGACTCGAGTGCATGAGTGTAGGAAGAGAAGCTCACAATCTATGCACTGCTGTCGCGTTAAACACCACGTTTTAACCCCCGACGCAAAAAAGATGGGTGTTAAAAGTTTAACGTGTCTGTCTGTGTATCTGTCTGTGGTATTATAGCTCCAAAGCGGATGAACCGATTTTCGTTTAATTTTTTGTGTCATAGACAATTTTATCCCTAGTGTTCTTAGCCATGTTTCATGAAAATCTGTTTAGCCGTTTGAAGATGACAGCTCTTTTCTAGTTGATGAGGGGATCTGACTAACTTCCTTATGTTCGATCGATTCGAAATTTGATACCATGTTAGTTCAATGATATTGAGGGTATATGGTAAAGTAACCATGACCTGATCAGCCGTTTGAAAATGTCGGGGGGTTTTTTAAATTTTACCTTTCTAATTCTAAGAATATTTAGTTTGCGGGTGTTTTCAGCCTGTTCAATTCAATTCAATTCAATCATTTATTCAGCAAATTGGTTACATAGGGGCACTTTTACACGTCAGAAAAGAATTTACTAGCGCTTCCTAGACCCATTGCTTGAGAAGAAGCGCCGCCACAAACTCAAGCAGAAGGCCTTTTTTCAAAATTTACACATAGTTATAACATTTACATTACATGTATAAAATATACATATCGGTACGTACTACAATTACATTGAAGGGATGTATAGTCCCTAACTTAAACTTAAATCTAAGATCTTAGAGATGTATAGTCTCCAAGGGTCCAGAAAAAAAAAATATGGAGATGGCCTCCATTGTCAAATAAATATAAATTCCATAGATGTCGACAGTCTCAAAATGTCAATAAATAATGAAATACATCATGTATAAAAGAGTTCATTAATACATGTCAATAAGAACATGATGAGGTCTCTCGCTTAAAATGTTTGACTTATTAGTAATATATTTAAAGCTATAATGATTATTTTTAAACGTCCTTGCAAGCATGAACAGACCGGACCCCACAGACTGTTGTGCAGCTCGCCGCTTGAGATGCTAAAACCTTCGAAACATTCAACGCTGTATAAGAACGGCTATATAACGCCTAAAATCCTAGTGCCATTGCGAGTTAGTGGGGTGAAAATCATATTATTTTTTCAAATATGTAGGTACTAAAACTTTGTGATTGATAATCCGTTACAAATAAGTAAGTTTAAGTTCTTAGTTGTCAACAACTTTGCTGCCAGGAGAATCAAACAATTTTCTCGTCACTCATTCACTACCACCGGGAAAACTGTTCGGGAACGTTTCATTTTTTAAACTCAAAGGAAAACTTGAGTTTTGCGTGCAGAAATCGAGCGCCAAAGTGAAAATTAGGTAATATCTCATTGAAAATTTTCAAGTACCTAGGTACTTAGTAATTACATAGATTTACAGTTACCTAACTTGTTAGTTTTAATTATCTTATTTCAATTAATTATGCTTTCCTGAGTCCATTCGTTGCACGACTACAAATAAAAACAAACGTTAAACACAATAATTCTTTATTATCTTTTCTGATTACCTTTTGAGATTACAACTTCTATAATAAATTATCATAACAAGTACATTCAGCTACGCTGTACATTATTTACAAATACATAATACTATGTAGCAAGATTCTAGCACAAATATCACAGTTTCATACGACAATCTACATGTCTACTTTATTCATTAAAATGTTCATATTTCACGAGTGCACTATTAAAAGGTGGTTGATTGATAGGAAATTATAATAAACATCTGGAAATTTCAATATTTTCCGGGAATTTGAGCAGTTTGGTTATGCAATTTTAGTTAGAGGCAGGTAGTAACTACTTATTGAAAAATTACCTTAGATTATAACATCAAGCCTTTAGATTAGGTGTACACCAGTATCAGTACTTAGGTTATTTTATTCTTTTTAATGTATAAATTACCTATAGCATTTATCAGGTGCATGGCATGTCTGATTACGATGAGCGCAAGCTCGCCAACACACTGGTTGTAACCAGTGTTTGGCGAGATAATACAGTTAAGAAAAAAGTGTGATGTACCTTTTTGGAAAAAAATAATAAAAGAAATAGGTACTTAACATAACGGGGTGGTAATATCAAATTTGCTCTCTTAAATATATTTATTTACTCAGATGCAGCTACATACCTGAAAACAATAAGTGTGATTCGATCAAAATGTTGCATGCAAAAGTATAAATGATGGTAATAGGGGCTTTAAAAATAGTAAGGCAATAAGTAAGTACACATAAATGAAGAAGGATCATCAAGGCAAGTTGATCCAAAAACAACTTTACTAATCTAAATATATAAAACTCAAAGGTAACTGACTGACTGACATAGTGATCTATCAACACACAGCCCAAACCACTGGACGGATCGGGCTGAAATTTGGCATGCAGGTAGATGTTATGACGTAGGCATACGCTAAGAAAGGATTTTGTGAAATTCCCACGGGAACGGGAAAAAAACGGGATTTGACATTTAATATTTCTGCGCATACGAAGTTGCGGGGAAAAGCTAGTTAGGTATATGGCTCATTTAGTTTTTCCACGAGAGTAAGTTTAGAACTCTATGAAACCTATTTGTAAATAGAGATTCTGAAATATCTTTATTACTTATATGTAGATACTCATGTTAACGCGAATTGTTTTTTTAAACAGAGTGGATATAAGAAGGTCGATTTTATTGTTTTAAAACATACGAATCCTAGCATAGGTACTAATAATAAGTCTGTAGAAAAGATAGCTTGAAATTTTTAAGAAACTATCAAGTCGAGAGAACTACATAAACGAAACTGAACACAAAATAACCATTTTTAGAAAAATTGTCTGTTTGTATGTATTTATGTCCGGATTTAACTCGAAAACTACTGGACGGATTGCTACAAAATTTGGTATGGGGGTTGTTTATAACACTGTCAACATATAGACAACTTTTTATCCCGGGAAAACGCATCGTTCCCGCGAAAACGCTATTACCGAATTCCACGATATATCATTAGTTTTCTTTGGGTAGGATTTGCTATTTGCATTAACTACATATTTCATCATTATCATCATCGTAACTATTGAACGTATATTTATTCAAGATAGCTGCCAAAAAGGCGGTGGTTTCTTTCAAATTAATAAAGGTATTGTAATTTGGAGGATTTAAAAAGATAAAAGATAGTTGCACTCACCTTATTAAGTTGTTAAACAGTTGCTGATCTTCGTTTGAAGATATAAGTAGGTATGCCATTGCAACCCGTCTGATAAACCCATTACTATAGTATCTTTTTCTCTCTTAATTACGTTTACTTTATTACACTTAATTTAAACGGACTCTAGGTTATGCTTATAACTAGAGCTACCTTTGAGATCATTTTTCTATATTACGTTGTTCTACCTGTAAACAAAGAAAAAAACAAGATTTAGTTTCAATTTAGCAGTACCTAAGTAAATAGTATACTTATGTACAAGTACACATACATATATATGCTCTTATAAAAATGGTTGTTATTATGTTTTGGTAAAATATTACTTAAGTGTGCCAATAAGTTGTTTTTTCAGTTCCTTAAGAAAATCCATATCATATTTTTAAAGGTGAAATGGATCAAAATGTACTGATTTAATAAATATTATTACTGGATCTCGGCTTTACGACTCACCGGCCGTCGTAACTATTTAATCGCACATTTTCCATTATGTCCAAAGGTTTAACTGGTAGAGAATGCCTTATGGCATTAAGTTCACCTTTTGTATTAGTTTTACTAATGTGCAATAAAGTTTAAATAAAAAAATAAATAAATCGCAGTAAGTATTAACACCAGATGTACCTACGAGTATTATGTTAACCAGTTATTATTCAACCAGTATTTTTTCATCAGTATCTACACAAATCACTACTACTACTACTACTACAGCCTATTTGCGTCCCACTGCTGGGCACAGGCCTCCTCTCATCACGAGAGGGTTTGGGCTATAACCTCTATAATAAGTGCGGAGTGGGGACTTCACACACATCTTTGAATTACTTCGCAGATGCGTGCAGGTTTCCTCACGATGTTTTCCTTCACCGAAAAGCTCAGTGGTAAATTCAAATTGAATTTCGCACATAACTAAACTTAGAGGTGCGAGCCGGAATCGAACCCCCGACCCTCTGCATGAGAGGCGGTAGGTCGAACCACTAGGCCACCACGGCTCCTACACTCTCTCTATCTACACCAATAATTGACTTTATTTGTAAATATTTTTGATTACTTTATTAATAGCGAAATTACTGTCTTGTAAAGTTGAGTAATTTATAATTATTTATAGTAAATAATACTAGGAATTTATTTTACTACTGACATTCTTCGTATTTGTGTTAAGAATTTTGAGCTTACTGTGTTTATGGTTTTAAAACAGTCAAATTACAGTATATCTTTGGACTGGTAAGTAAATCATAACGCAGAGGACTCTTTTTTATAACCAGCCCGCTACTTCGCCCGCGTGGAATTCGGTTAGGTATCGCGTTTCCGCGGGAACTATGTGTTTTTCCGGGATAAAAAGTAGCCTATGTCATTCCCGACACTCCAACTATCTCCATATCAAATTTCATCTCAATTGGCAGAAGCTAGTGGATAATAATAATAGGTATGGAAATATGATTGTCAAATAGACATGTTAGTCATCTACTACTACTATTACAGCCTATTTGCGTCCCACTGCGGGGCACAGGCCTCCTCTCATCACGAGAGGGTTTGGGCTATATAGTCCCCACGCGGGCCCAGTGCGGATTGGGGACTTCACACACATCTTTGAATTACTTCGCAGGTTTCCGTCATCGTTTTATTATAATCAATATTGTAACGTAGGTATTTTGTGTTCATCGATATAGAGCTCATTCTCACAATCGTGAATATGCAGTTAATTCGATTTTGACAAAATGACGACTTACTGTGATTATAGTTAGATACGACAGCAGCCCGAGTACTTCGTACTGAAGAAAATGAAAATAATGCAAAATTTTCACTTTCCCGTAGAGATTTTCAAACATTTTCTTTCATACAAACTTTGTCCTGATAATGTTTACCTAAACACAAAAAAAAGTTACATATATAATTCAAAATTCTTACCTATTTTAGTTTTCAAAGTCGAAAATTTCTCTTAAATCTGAGAAATCTTATTGTATCTATTTTCACCCGAAAAGATAGAAAATATGATCTTAAGTTCTCATGAGAGTTTCCAGGTACCGAAAATTTCCTGATATTTGGAGAATGTGTTGTACTAGTACAATATTTTTTTATTAATGCTAAAATAAATGTATCTATAGGTACTAATAATAAGTCTGTAGAAGAAGTCGCGTCTGAAACTTTAAAATTAAAATAAACCATCAAGTCAAGGGGACTATTTGAACGATATAAAATAACGATTTTTAGAAAAAAAATACTGTATGTATGTAGGTATGTCCGAATTCAACTCGAAAACTACTGGACGGATTGCTAAAAATTTTGGTATAGGGGTAGTTTATAACACTGGTCAACATATGGGATACAGACCGGTTTGTACAAAAAATACTTAAAAATTCGAAAGCCATTTTTATTAAATCTGAAATCGGCGACATATTATTGTTCTTAAGAACAGATTTTTCCAATCTCTCATCATCGTCAGCATCATCATTTCAGCCGATAGACGTCCACTGCTGGACATAGGCCTCCCCCAAGGCGCGCCACTCAGACCGGTCCTGTGCCACTCGCATCCACCGCGTTCCCGCGACCTTTACAATCTCATAGTTCAATCTCTCATAGTTTCCGACTTCTCTATAAGTACTGACCCCTTTGGATTGATCAGCCTGTATACCTACAACGTGGTACCTACGTAGGTATAATGGCGATTTAAATCTAACGGACCAATCCGTACGTCCCCACTGCCGACTACTGGGATTTTTTGCCTATATTTATCACCTTTTGCCCGCTAAAGTTTTCTTTGTGTGCAATAAAGTTAAATACATAATAAGTTCATGACTCTTTAGGCCTTAGGTACATACCTACTTAGGCACTTATAGTTTGTAAATTAAAACATATACATACTTATATATTGATTTTACGTACCTAGAGTACTAGTAGTAGCGTAGAAGTCCTACGAGTACATCGCAACATCGTAAGTTTATTTAAAAATAACTACCTCCTAGCTGGTACCAGGTAGTTAGAAGAATACCTCGGTTTAGTTTATGCGAGGTAAAGCAGTCGCATCGCAGATAAACCTACGCGGCACCAGGGTAAGTAGGTAATTTGAATACCGCATTGTATGCAAAACACTCACCATTCATGAATTAAGCGTGTAATGTGAAAACTGCGTGTCCCGCCAGGTCCAGAGCGGAGGCAGGCAGGACTGCTGCAGGCCGGCGAGGAGTTCGGCGTGGTAGTGCGCTGCCAGGAGGTAGGGCGGCGGCGGCGGCGGCAGCGGCGAGCGCGCCGGCTCGGGCTCCAGTAGCGCTCGATCGTGAACGCGCGCCGCGGCCGCGCACTC
>CAXARK010000378.1:0-25584 GCA_963971205.1 Aethes cnicana
ACGAAGAGTTGTTTACATGGAAGCATGGTGCATATTTCTGCGTGCGTGCTAGACTGTAGCTATGGATATTTGAAGATTGAACTGCAATGATATGTTTTTTTTTAATAAATAATTTGTCAGTGTGTCAAGAACAGTCTTTCAATGATTCCATTGATTTAAATCAATGTAAATTAATTTATCCTTTTTAAAATGTCTATTAAGAATATTTGTTTTCTAATTAGAATTAAGAGTTAATAAACTCATATTTTCTCTCAAACTCTATTAAAATTCAACTCCTAATCAAATTCCACCTTAACATCAACATAATTCCAAATACAGATTTTGTTCTGAAAAATGCCTACGTAGGTATCTTCCTATTCGAAAAACGCATATCCGGAATCCGGATGAGTGATGCCATGATCATGCGTGACGCACATAGAGGGGACAGTCGTATTTCGTAGCGCCAAGTTACTAAACACGAGGGTCACCGGCGGGCAACGCTCTCGCGAACATTTACACTTTATAATGTCTCGGTGGCATATCCAATAGAAATGTTTTATGGAATGACTTTTTATGCAAGCTTTGAAGTATATTCTTCAGCATAAAGGATTTTACTTCAGTTTAATTTGAACTCTATGATGAAAAGATCTATTCACTACTTAATTTTTCTAATATACTTTTTTTATACTAATATTAAGTCTGTAGAAGAAGTCGCGTCTGAAACTTGTAAATTAAAAGAAACTATCAAGACGACTATATAAACGAAACTGAACACAAAATAACGATTTTTAGAAAATGAAATTTTTACGTATGTATATATATTATGTATGTCCGGATTTAACTCGGAAAACTACAGGTCGGATTGTAACAACATTTGGTACCTATGGGGGTAGTTTATAACACCGGTCAACATATAGGCTACTTTTTATCCCGGAAAAACGCATAGTTCCCAAATTTCACGCGGACAAAATCGCGGGCAGAAGCTAGTTAATAATGAAAAAGCATCATCTATTTGTTTCTTTTTTCCAATCGACCATGAGTGGAGGGAATTGGCCACAAAGTCTTCGAGCCGGCCAAAGACGCGATTTGCGATGGACGCATCTGGAACAGGATAAGGGGCTCTATTCGAAACGTTACATAGGGAAAGGGAAATTCCCTATCCCTGCGCTCATCGCGTCAACGCGCTCAAATTGAACTTAAAACTAGCTGCTTAGCTGCCCCTGAATTAAGAAGAAGAAGAAGAAGAAGAAATTTTTATTTGAATTAACAAGAGTACAACAGGTGTTATTTTGAAATATATGGTCAATCTTGTTATACCATAAAATGGCGTACAAATATTTGCTTATTATTATCATGCACTTACACATGTATAAAAAGTTAAGAGAAAAAAAAAACTACATAATTAATGTGTGTGCCTTATTTTGGGGAAGGCTTGTGTTCAGTAGTGCATATTGAACATTCTCTCCATCGAGATCGGAACCTCTAGAGAAATCTTTCTAACTATCGACTGGCGCGTCTGCGACTAGTTTCCAAGTCTTTGATAGACTACTTATTGGATTTTCCCTTCGAGAGCAACTAACGACATAAACCTGAATGTAATTTTATTCGCAATTCGTATTGCTTTTAGTTTTTTTAGCTCCGTAATTAAGTCCAAGGATCGAGCTAGTTTAACAGATTGCTAATTTTCTCAAAGTTAATTAACGATTTCAATTAAATGTCTTTAATTACTTAATGTTCTCTGTAATAGTTTTGTGTAAACGTTGAGTGCGTGAGAGAAAGTAATTATTTGTGTCTACAGTTAATAATTAAAATTACTTAGGTCAAAGTACCTAAGTACATACATATTTTACGTAAGTTCATGAACTTGGATTAAGATTGCATTAATTACAGATGTTAATCACAGTTATAATGTATTAATTACAGTTAAATCCTTACCTCAAAACTATCCGTAAAATCAGTTTTTATGCTGTGAAAAATATTATGGATGTTATTAAAATATATAAGTATTCGAGACCGGCAACGCATCGGCCTACCCTATACTATTCTTGTAGACATTTGTCGCATTGCCACCTCTGGCATTGCAAATATCTAATTATTAGCGGAGGTAACCATTTTTCACCAGGTGGGCCGTCTGTATGTACCTATCATCTAAAACAATAAAAACAAGAGTTTTCAAAATACCTATTTCTACTTTCGCAGACCTAAGGAAATCTGAAGTCCCCAACCTGCACTGGGCCCGCTTGGGAACTAGAGCGCAAACCCTCTCTTTATGAGAGGAGGACTGTGACCAGCAGTGGGACGACTATTTTTTAGTGTGGTATTTAAATAAAAATGATTGTGAGATTGGTTACACTTTTATTACCTACTCTATCGTTCAGCGATTCGTAAGGTTGGTAGTCCGCGTTACCGTTTTCAAGATATGTAAATAATATTGCGTGTATTGAATAATTACCGAATTCGGATGTAGCTTTAAATTATAACACGGGTTTTTGAATTTAGTTTACATTAATATTGTTGTTTTTGTAGCGATTATATTGCACTAGCTTTTGCTCGCGACTTCGCCCGCGTGGAATTCGGTTATCGCGTTCCCGCGGGAACTATGCGTTTTTCCGCATATATGTCCTTTTCTGGGACTCGAAACATCTAGTTACTCAAAAATCTAAATCGGTCTAGCGGTTTATGCGTGAAGTGGTAATACACAGACAGAGTTACTTTCGCATGTATAATATTAATTATGAACTTATTGCAAATAGATGATCGAAAATGTCACACAAAAACACAATGTGCATAAGTGTGTTCTTACATAACTACATATTGGCGCAATCTACTGTAAGTACCTACAAGTAACGCATTTTTTCTTGATCCGTTTTTTAGGGTTCCGAAGTCCACAAGGAACCCTTATAGTTTCGCCATGTCCGTCCGTCTGTCCGCACTATTGCTCGGAGATGCTTAGGTCTAGAGAGCTGTAATTTGGCATGAATATGCATATTAGTTACGCTGACAAAGTGGTACAATAAAATTTAGAAATATATTTTTTTATAGGGTACCTCCCCTACTCGTAAAGTGGGGATGTATTTTTTTTTTCTTGCGTACCCCATAGTGCGGCATATCGTTGAATAGGTCTTAAAAAAATATTGTGGGTTTGTTAAAACCATTTTTTGATTAAGTGATGCGTTTGTGAAATATTAAGCTTTAAAGTGCTATTTTTTGTTAGAGTCACGTGTCCCCCCCCCCCCCCCCTGCCAGCTAAATGGTGGTATTTGGATGGCTGAAAAAAATCACGGTTGTGGCATATATAACGTAGTTGAAAGGAAAACTATCAGAGCTAAGTAGGCTGTACAAACTTACGAGTAATAGTCGACCAACTTATAATGATGATTTTTCTCGAGCGGCAGGGGCGTCGGGCGGGCACGTCATACCACAGGCTAGCTAGATGCTAATAAGTCTTAGAATGGTACTGTGGGCATCCTCAACTTCAGAACTCTATAATTTGCGCGTGGCCCGACACGCACTTGGCCGGTTTTTTATTTTAAATTTATTTCTCATTAAAAAATGTGGTACATTTTTTGCAAAAAGTTCGCCAAACTAATGTTTAATGGCGAGGTTTGCGCTCACTTTACATAATAACACATCACGTCATCCCACAAAACAATACGTATACTAGGTACATTAAACCCAATATCGTCGGCTTCGTGAACGCGAAACAGCTCTCCGGTCATCCGTCAGGGGTGCGCATTAGGAATCAATAGTGCCGTAATGATAGTTGTAATGTGACTGCGCTGTGGGCGGCGCGCAGGGGTGCAATCGTTACGTCACAGAATGTTTAATAGTACTACGTACAGAATGGCCAAGGAATCACCCGCCTGGGGCTATAATGGAATCCTAAAATAGGGATCTCCCTGTTGCCTATAGGATCGCTCACGCGTCACATTGAACTTCAAATAGCTAGCTGCTTAAAGTTCACGCGACTTCGAATATAGCCCCTGAATCTAGCTCGCGCGCAATTTGCACAACTCGCCTTACCGTCATTTGTTTTATCCGGAGATGGTGAGTGAATCATTGGCCCGCGTAGTGGTACACACACACACATTTACAAGTGTACAGACATCCTCGCGCGCACCACAGACGTCCTCACACCTCGTACGCAAACTACTACTACTACTACTACAGCCTATTTACGTCCCACTGCTGGGCACAGGCCTCCTCTCATCACGAGAGGGTTTAGGGAGGGGCGTACGCAAACATTGACACTTTATTCGCATTGTGTTCGAAATCGCACTTTTATAGGCCATGTCCGCCCTGTTGTTTTCCTACGTGCAAGCGATTTGATCGCCGTCAATTGTAAGCGTGAACTTTTTAGGTACTAGACGTACCTAAAGATATCATACAAATTAGGTACTTATTTATTTCCTTTAAACAGTTATAGGGATCCTTTGTATCTTTGAAGGCAGCGCCTTGGTCAGCGCTCGCGAAAATCCTATTTCCGTGGGAATATGTTTACCAAAGCGCACCGAAATTCGTTGAGTAACAAACGAAGGAATTTTTTTATAACTCTGTCTCTCTGTTACGCTTCAACCGCTGGACCGATTTAGATGAAATTTCATAAGGAGTAATTTGAAGACTCGGGAAAGGACATAGGCCAATTTCATCCCGAAAAAAAAACATAGTTCCCGCGGGAACGCGATGACCGAATTCTACGCGGCCGAAGTCGCGGACAGAAGCTAGTTTTCAATGAAAACCGCAAGATGGCGGTCGTCTCCAGTGTCGAAGCCATCTATTAGCTATCACATGTCCGTTAAACTACTTAAGGGCACTTCACCACTTCAGGCATCCTAAATCCGAGCGGAGACTGGATGACCCCACAATACATTACGGGGCAATAATCTGGGGGGTTAGGCCGTCAGCCCCCCTGCCCCCCACGCCCCCTGTCCGTCACGGCGTCGTGACAAATGTCTCCTTGCAGGCACTTTATTAGAGGGCATATTAAAATTGACAAAACGAGGGTAGTTTCGGAGATTAACGCAGCTTTTTGTGAAGACACGTGTATTTGTGTAGTTTGTGTTTTGTAGGCAGTAGAAGTAGTGTTACTTGAAAATACCTAATTTACTTTAGCGTGAAAATAATATAAAAGCACGGACTAAAAAGAAAGATGTATTATATCTGAGTTGAATCTTCAAACCTCGTGTACGCGTTACAAAACCTTAAAAAAATCGTTCATTATCAAAACTGAAGCATTAGTAGCCTTTATATGCCCAAAAAATCGTTGATTCTCAAAACTGAAGCATCAGTAGCCTTTATATGCCCAAAAAATCGTTAATTCTCAATACTGAAGCATTAGTAGCCTTTAAATGCCCAAAAAAATCGTTCATTCTCAAAACTGAAGCATTAGTACCCTTTATATGCCCAAAAAATCGTTAATTCTCAAAAATCGAGTCAATAATAGCTATCTAAGAACCGAGCCCCAATAATCAGGCCATAATAAAGGTTATAAAAGAAGCGCCGAAACAAAAGCACCGACTGTTCGGAACTCAAAGATATATATCCGTTTATTTCCGGCGGCGGTATAAATAGTTTTGTAGGAAATAGAAGTTCACTTAGTTCACACCCCCCGCTGCTGACGCACCCCCCTCCCCCCCTGGAGGGTGGCAATGGCACGTAATGAAGCTGACTTGTTCTTCCTCAGGACGGACTGGCGTTACGCGCGGGTTTTCGCGGGAGGGCTGTGGTTTCTCTGAGATTCTGTAAATGGGAATACAAGTAACTATTAAAATCCGTTCTATTGGAACATTAACAATAGCGTTAAAATATTAGAAAACGAAATTTTTACCCTATATAAGTAATATGCACGAATTCTGGGACCGATTCAGGGATCAGGCCAGTTTCAAGGATATTTTACCTATGAAATCTATGCTAACTTTAAGTATCTACATATAAATGCGAATGTTACTCGTTCTGTTCGAGTTCATGATACTTAAATACATGTCTACCTATGCAAATAAATAGCTTTTACATCACCCTTGGCCATAAAGGGGGATTTTCTGCCCGCTACGCGGAGAGAAAATCTCACTTCTTGGCCAAGGCAAGACGTAAAACTTTTGACAAACCACGGACGGTAATTCGTAAAGCCCCAGATCGCATATTTATGGCCCTCACCTTCGGTTCGGGCTACAGAAACCTGCGATCTGGGACATTTACGAATTCACCACCCTAGGTCTGTAATGTACTATTATCCAGTAAATCATCTCTGAACGCCGTGAAAAAAGGGGTGGAAATTTTCCGTATAAAAAAGACATCCCTCGCAGTCCTAGACCTAGTTATAGGTAACGATATACCTAATATGTAGTAATAATAGTGATATCGAGACTTTAAGGGCCCTCGTCCACGTCGACTTTTTGTAGCGATGCTGCCGCACTACTGATATCGCTGTCCTTGTTTTACATCAAAGAGTAAAAAGGATAGCTATATGAGTAGCGCGACAGCATCGCTACAAAAAGTCTCCGTGGGCGAGGGCCCTAATATAACTTATGTAGTTCCGGCAGAATTGTTTCAAATCCACTTGCGAACGCTATTTTATTCGAAGTTCAAACTTACCTTAGTGATTTTACTGGAGTCGGCAGCCGGCACACATATATCTGTAATACCATTGACCCTATAATAACATATGGACGAACAGTGCCTAACATAATATGTCAAAATATATGGAGCAAACTGACATTAGAAAACACGTTCCAATATGCTAATAACGCCTCTTTATAGTTTGTGTCAAGATAAATATTATATACAAAAGTAAACCTAACACTATAAGACTTAAGTGTCAAATTTACTGAGCGCCAAACGGGTGCCCGAGTTGTTCGGGCACCCGTTTTGACGGACCATTTTTCTCCGGCCGATTGTGAATCCTTACTTGTAATACCTCCCCCGCTAGTCTCCTACTTACGGACGGACAATTCGTCTTTCACTTCACACGTGCGTACTAGGTGGTACCTACTAGCCACCCCGAGACACGTTACATTACGTGGAGGCTTCGAGGGTTAGTTAGGTAAAGAACTGATGGAAATTTCGTGTAACTTTTGAGGTATCTTAACACGAAACTACTTACAAGGTGTACAATGTGGCGAAGAAGAAACGGGAATACATCTACTAGCGAAATGCCCATCATACGCAATGGCGAGATGGGAAAGAACCGGAAGAGATACGCTGGATGAAGATGACCTACAAGACATAACGATAGGGAAGATAATAGGACTCTGCAAGGCTACAGGAAGGTTCAACGGGGCAACGGCGCTGGGAGCGGATAACCCGTAATCCCAGGGGAGACCGGGGAAATGGGTGAAATGGTTCCGAATGGAGGACCGATCACCCGACTGAGACCAGGCCCTTCTATAAATAATAATAATAATACAAGGTGTACAATGTGTTACCTATGACGATTTGACGTGTTAACGCAATAACGAAAAAACATGACGCAATAGTATCGTTACGGTGCAAGCGAGAGCGTGGTACAAGCGATAGAGAGGCACGATCGGTCTAAGCGTGACGTTATCATGTGAAATTATCGTCCGTAAACCGACATTATAGACAACCAATTTTTTACAAGAAATATAGTACCTATTCTGTAGGAGGAATAATTCATAATTAGGTACATATATTCTGTATTATATTATCCTATCTTCTCTTAATATATAAAATTCTCGTGTCACATTGCAGTGTTTGTAACCAAACTCCTCCGAAACGGCTCAACCTATTCTTATGAAATTTGGAGTGTATGTTCAGTAGGTTGAGTAGGTTGAGAATAGGACGTAAGCTATTTTTATACACAACAAAAAAAACTAAGGCCGTACGAAGTCCGCAGGGTCACCTTGTAGCTCAATATAAATTTACTAGAGCTGTCGTAAGGAAACCTGCACGCACCTGCGAATCCGCAATCCGTACTGAGCTTGCGTGGGGACTTAGATACAGTCCAAATTCTCTCGTGATTAGAGCCTAGGAGGCCTTACGTTAATAGGCTATTGTGGTGTTATTAATCGTTATGAAATAATGACGATATTAATCCAATGTTCTGATTTTACACTTGAACTGTGTTCCTGTATGTCAAACTCTGTTAATGTGTTATACAAACTATAGCAGTTTACAGTACGACGCAACTTAGAAGGCGCGCGACGAAGCACTTAAGGCCGTTCACTGACCCAGCATCGTCAAATTGCTCATTAAAGATCATACTTTTCTAAGTTAAAAATATGAAAAAAAACACATGTTATATTATGTAGGTTTAAATACATGTTATGTAGGTTTTTCTGTATTTCTAGCAACTTTACGTACAAATCCAAATTGTGTGAAATAAAGAAAATTCTGTTATATTTGATTATATCATCCTTACATTGACAGCTTTCGTTACACGTTTCACGAAACTTCGCTCGATACAATTTAATTCTAAAGTAACGTCTAACTCAGGCCTTTAATCCAACTTTAATCCAGTTTATTATATCAAACAGTGTAAAACTTAATATATCAGAAATATTATCCATATTATATGCATACATTGACAGCTTTATAAATGCTTTTTTCTTAGAGGGTATTTTTATAGAAATTAAAACGCGTTAAATACTAACTAAATTGGGCGTTCTGTGCGTAGCGCTTTCTCTTTCACTCGTCGCACGAGTGACAGTGACGGCTGAGCTGGGTATAGGAACGGCCTTGTCCGTTGACGCAGGGTCTATTTTTGCTTAATCCACGCGCCTTCTAAGTTGTGTAAACCTGTACAGTGTACACCACGTTATTGACATACTGTATGCCCATAGACGTAAATAATATAGACCCGGTCTATCGTACACGTAATATGTCCCCACTTCCACGGCGTCCAATCCAAAGTTCTGTCACCGAGCGTGCGTGACAATAAGCGTTTTTAAAAAACTTTTTTCGAAACTGTTTCTCAGTATCTAAAAACTCGTCTCGTTGTTGAAAAAATGTGACCCAGCTTTTAGTGTCACGATATAAGTTTAACTTTGGATTGGACACCAATGAAGTGGGGAAACATGACATGTATCTACGGTAGGCCGGGTCCATCATCATCATCATTTCAGCCGATAGACGTCCACTGCTGGACATAGGCCTCCCCCAAGGCGCGCCACTTAGACCGGTCCTGTGCCACTCGCATCCACCGCGTTCCCGCGACCTTTACAAGGTCGTCACTCCATCTTGTTGGAGGCCTACCGACAGCTCGTCTACCGGTTCGCGGACGCCACTCCAGGACTTTCTTGCCCCATCGGCCATCAGTCCTGCGAGCAATGTGCCCCGCCCACTGCCACTTAAGGTTCGCAATTCTTTGGGCTATGTCACAGAATAAGTAATAGTACTAACGTACAGAAGGACGACTGCTAACAAAAAACCGGTTTTGGAGCGCCGCAAGCCGCCAAAGTGGCCATCTCTTTCTATCGCATGCAGCGCGCTCTTTCGGAGGCCACGCCCTAGCGCTAGGGCTGGCGCACTCGACAACATATTAAATCATGCGTCTAGTATTAGTACATAGGTTAGGTATAATAGTGTTATTAAGAAAATGTATAGTTATAGTATTATTGTTTTATTGAAAAACAGTCGTCTACCTGTGTAGACGACTGTTTTTCAATAAAACAATAATAACAATAACTAATAGTAAATTACATTGTAGCATCTGTATGCTACAATGTAATTTACTATTAAGTACCTAAGTTGTCATATACTTTATCTGTCAATTTATGAATCAGCTAAATTCGAAATTAAGATACACAGTCACACAACTGCATTATCATAATATACTAGCTGTTGTCCGCGACTTCGTCCCGCGTACATAGAATTTGCGTACCCGATAATACTATACTGTACATACTACATAGATTGTTATTATTCTTATAGAAAAAATTGGGTTGTCTTGAACTACCTCCATAACAAATTTCATCATTTGACTCTTTACCAAATCATGTTACTGTTGTTGTTACTACAACCCTCTGCTATACAATATTTTTTTGACATAATTCAAATTTCATAGAATACGTACGCGGACGCGACGTACATTAAGAGAAAACGCGCGCGCGTACATTCGCTAGCAGTACGCGGCAACCACTAATCATTACGCCACGGTGCGAAGCCGGCGGCTACTTGTATCGAGCGCGAAGAAATCAAAGAGTGCGCCGCGCCTGGCTATGTCGGTGACCCCAGTTCTACTGCGGATATCCTCATTTCTGATTCTATCACGCAGAGAAACCCCGAGCATAGCCCTCTCCATTGCCCTCTGGGTGACCGGCCGGGTCCATACGAAGTATTATTTATGTCTATGTGTATGCCGGGTTGTGAGTGAATCACCGCGAAAGCGGGGTGACTCATTTTTATTATATCACTCACTTCGCGGTTGTGCGATTCAGTGCTTAAGTAATTTCTAGGTAATTTTTGTGCACATGCGTCAAACGTTATTACAGGAGTAAAAACTGGAGTCTAACTAAACAGGCACATATTTTCATTCGTCGAATTGTCTCGTGTTGTGGCCAAAGACAATTTTAAATAATACAATTCTGCTCAGAACACTTTTCTTCCAACTTTCTTTAACGAAATTAAATTTAAAAATACAACAGCTAAGTAGTTTTCTACACTAATAATTAAGTCTGTAGAAGAAGTCGCGTCTGAAACTTGAAAATTAAAAGAAACCATCAACTCGAGGGGACTATATAAAACCGTACTAAACACAAAATAATGATTTTTATAAAATCGTTGTAATATGTTGTAGTATGTATGTATGTCCGGACCGGATTTAACTCGAAAACTACTGGACACAGGACAGACTGCAACAAAATTTGGTAAGGAGGTAGTTTATAACACTGGTCAACATATAGGCTACTTTTTATCCCGAAAAAATGCATATTTCCGGCGGGAATGCTATTAAAAAATTCCACACGGACTAGTTTGTTCATAAAATATATCTCGGTTATAAAGTAGATCTATATTTATCTTTCGCGAATTAATCGCCGATCTCTGTATATAGTGGGGCAGTTAATAAAAAGGAGACTGTTTTACAGCTTGTTTGTCCCAAAGCGTAAACAGGACAATTTGTATCAATAGCCGTAAATAAGCTTTCAAATCTCTGCTATATTACCTCTTGTGGCGATGGCGATCATTCTCACTACATTTTTATACAGAGTGTCCCGGTAAGTTAATAATCGTTTAAGATTCCTGGACTACTACTCCCCAGTCTTATACTATTGACAGAGTGGTCGTGGTTGCGTTGGTACATGTAGAAGATTCTCGTACGTGTCTAGTCCGTGGTAGATTTTCCGGCTTGAACTGCCCCCCTGGCAATAAGTCTCCACCTTTGAAGGTTCGCTGCGCGTGCGCTGCGGTGGCATTCGACAACGCTACTTTGGGTGACAGCTCGAATCGAGTCCGTCCATCGGACAGGTGATCGCCCCCTGAATCTTTTACCTTCGACCTGACCCTGCACCACCAGTCTTTCGATCGAGTGCTCGTTCCTGAATATATATCCACATATGCGGCCAAAGAATTTCAGTATTCGTAATCGTAGTTGAACAGTTGACGAAAGCCGTTCTTTGAACTTGAGTTCCTTGATGATAGAGTTTGTTGGTGGCAAGCGCGGATCCAGGGGGGGGGGGTCATAGGGGTCATGACCCCCCCCTTGGCAGGACTAGGTCTACTGCTATTAACCTATTACCTGTAAAGAACATGAAATAGGTCTATTTATAGAAAATGATATCCATGTATTATGCATAACCGAACATTGGCTTAAAAATCATGAAAATATGTTTAACTTTAATAACCATTCGATCGTGAGCTCCTTTTATAGACAATCTTGTAGTCGCGGAGGATCTTTGATAATGGTCAGAAAGAACCTTAAGTGTAAAGAACGCCTAGACGTCGTGAATATGTCAATTGAACGACAGATTGAACTTTCGTGTGTTGAGTTAGCGAAATTTATAATTGTATGCGTATACAGACCCCCATCAGCGGATTATAAATCTTTTGATAAAGTTATGGAAGAAGTTCTCAGTTTACTTTTTTGTACTAATAAAGGCCTTATAGTTTGTGGTGACTTTAATGTTAATTTACTAGATAAGTCACCAATGTCTCTTAACTTGTTGAGTACTTTCAAATCTTTCAACCTAGTTAACTTATTCCACGAGCCAACTAGAATTACGGCAACTACAGCAACTTGTATAGATAATATATTTACGAATGCGACCCCTCAACATAAATCGATAATTAATAACTTGAATTCAGATCACTGCGGTCAACAGGCATCATTTGTAAGCAAAACTGATAAAATTTCACGTGATATAACATGCAGGCCTATCTCGGAACGTCGTTTGGAAAAATTTAGCTGTATTATTACCAAACGGTTAAAATACTTAATATTGAAGCAACAGGATGATCCAGACACACTGGGTTTATCATTGTTTAACTGCATCAAGAAGGAATTTGACTCTTGTTTTAATCTCATCACTGTAAAAAGTAAAGATAAGGTTATATTTAGTGATTGGGCTACAGCCGACATTCATGAGAAAAGATACCATCTTTACGAGTTATACGCTAAACGAACAATAAATCAAAGCCCAGAATTTCTAGAGTATGTTAAGAACTATTCAAAAAACTTTAAACAGATATGTGTAGCTGCTAAAGCTGAGTACTTATCCAAAAAGATATCAAATTCAAACGATAAAATAAAAACCGTGTGGAAAGTTATTAACACTGAAACAGGAAAAACCAAACCCAGAGACCCACATTACAGCCTAAAAATTAAAGATACCGTACTCAATTCTGATATTGACGTAGCTAATGAATTTGAACGTTTCTTCACTAATATACCATTAGAAACTACTAGATATTTAAAGTCATCTCCTGATGATGCTGCAGTTATATTAAGAACAAATCTAGAAGAATGCACTGTACCTTTTAAGTTTACATATATCACCCCAAACATAGTGATTAAAACATTTCGGTCACTCAATCTAAAAAAAACTGAGGATCTTTGGGGCCTTTCAGTCAAAGTGCTGCAATCTATCATAGAACCTATTGCAATTCCGCTTGCTACATTATTTAATAGTTGCGTTGACGCTGGAGTATTTCCCGATGTGATGAAACATAGTAAAATCATTCCTTTGTTTAAATCAGGGAAAAAAACAGACCCCACAAATTATAGACCTATTTCAATACTGCCGGCTCTTAGCAAAGTTTTTGAGAAACTTATTCTGAACCAACTAATGTCACATTTTAATCTGAATAAGCTATTTCACAGCAGCCAATTTGGCTTCACCAAAGATCGCTGTACTGCAGACGCTGGCACTACTTTAGTAAAATACATTTTTGATGCCTGGGAGCAGTCCCAAGACGCCATTGGTGTCTTCTGTGACTTATCTAAGGCTTTTGATTGCGTCAGTCATATTAATTTGTTGAATAAGTTACGCTTTTACGGGATAAGAGATCATGCTCTTGACCTTATCTCGTCATATCTTTCCAATAGAACACAGCGAGTAGATATTAACAGAAAACAGTCGTCCGGATCACCTGTTGCTATAGGTGTGCCGCAAGGTTCAATTTTAGGCCCGTTTTTATTTCTGGTCTATATAAATGATTTGCCCTGTATTGTGCAAGAGAGGCATAAAATAGTTCTATTCGCAGATGACACCTCACTCATTTTTAAAGTAGATAGGAAGAAAAATAACATGGATGAGGTTAACAATGTACTTTCTACAGTTGTTAACTGGTTTACAGCTAACAATCTACTTTTGAATTCTAAGAAAACTAAATGCATGAGGTTTTCACTCTCTAATGCACCACATATAGACGATATCCAGGTTAAATTAAAAAATGAAACGTTAGAATTTGAGGGGAAAACAATCTTCCTAGGCTTTACTCTAGACTCAAAACTGCGTTGGAACGAACATATCTCTTCCTTAGCAGGTAGACTTAGTTCTGCAGCATATGCAGTAAGGCGTATTAGGCAGCTCACTGACGTCGAGACGGCCAGGTTAGTCTATTATAGTTATTTCCATAGTGTCATGTCTTACGGAATTATACTTTGGGGGAGAGCAGCTGACATTCAAACCATCTTTGTGCTGCAAAAGCGGGCTGTACGTGCAATATATCAACTTGGGTCTCGGGTCTCCCTTAGAGAAAAATTCAAGGAGATAAACATACTTACCGTTGCGTCACTATACATATTTGAAAATATCATGTATGCTCGTAAGAACTTGCACGACTTTAAGCATAACAGTGATGTTCACAATTTTAACACTAGGAATAAGGATAAACTTTTTGTTACTGGTTACCGTCTTCGTAAAGTGAGCTCTTCGTTTGTTGGGAACTGTATACGATTTTATAACAAATTGCCTTCTGATGTTGCTAATATGCCATTTAAAAAGTTCAAGTCGTTCATTAAGTGCCGCCTTTTAAAGAAGGCATATTATTCGGTGAATGACTTTTTAGATGATAAGAATCCTTTTAAGCCAACTGTTTAGGTTATTATTATTGACTAGTAACATGATATGTGTCTCGCTGGGCAAATATTAACTCTTTTTTTTTTCTCTTTCACTACCAAATTTGTCCAGCAGCTGGAGCATGTCATGCTCGCTTTAAGGTCCTTGCTTACAGCGGCGTCGTTGATCGGGTCGCCACCTTCCCTAAGAAATGGTTGAGGGAGGCGATGGCTGAGATACGCGTCACGCTCGTGAACGGGTGCTGTCTGTGGGGTCCGGTCTGTTCATGCTTGCAAGGACGTTTAAAAATAATCATTAGCTTTAAATATATTACTAAGTCAAACATTTTAAGCGAGAGACCTCATCATGTTCTTATTGACATGTATTAATGAACTCTTTTATACATGATGTATTTCATTATTTATTGACATTTTGAGACTGTCGACATCTATGGAATTTATATTTATTTGACAATGGAGGCCATCTCCATAATATATTTTTTTTTCTGGACCCTTGGAGAATATACATCTCTAAGATCTTAGATTTAAGTTTAAGTTAGGGACTATACATCCCTTCAATGTAATTGTAGTACGTACCTACCTCTATGTATATTTTATACATGTAATGTAAATGTTATAACTATGTGTAAATTTTGAAAAAAGGCCTTCTGCTTGAGTTTGTTGCGGCGCTTCTTCTCAAGCAATGGGTCTAGGAAGCGCTAGTAAATTCTTTTCTGACGTGTAAAAGTGCCCCTATGTGGCCAATTTGCTGAATAAATGATTGAATTGAATTGAATTGAATTATTTATTTTTAACCCCTGACGCAAAAAGGGGGGGAAGTTGTATGACGTGACCCCCCCCCCCCTGAGTCAAAAGCTGGATCCGCCCTTGGTTGGTGGAATGACTACTAGGTAGGTAGGTACTTCATGGTATGCTATGACGTTTGTTGAAGTATTTTAGAGATTCTATTCAGTTCAAAATCATCATTTCAGCCGAAAGACGTCCACTGCTGGACATAGGCCTCCCCCAAGGCTCGCCACTCGGACGGTCCTGTGCTACTTGCTTCCACCGGTTTCCCGCGACCTTCACGAAGTCGTCGCTCCATCTTGTTGGAGGCCTACCGACAGCTCGTCTCCCGGTTCGCGGGCGCCACTCGAGAACTTTCCGGCCCCATCGGCCATCAGTCCTGCGAGCAATGTGCCCCGCCCACAGTTCATTCACATTCAGTTCAAAATATTCCCTATGAAATGTATAATCCACCACCACCATCACAACAGCCTATTTACGTCCCACTGCTAGGCAAAGGCCTCCTCTCATCACGAGAGGGTTTGGGCTAAACTGCCCACGAGGCCCAGTGCGGATTGGGGACTTCTTATTCAGATCAAGTCAGACGACCATTGACAGATTTTCTTTGATAATCATTGTCACAATATTCGCCGTATGTCGCAAATTCTTTCAGTAGGTAATTTCAGGCTCTACTCGTACGTGGTGTCCAAAAAAATAGTTGTTCCTCAAATCTTGGCGCACTTACTTAATGCCAATTCTAAAACGCATGTTTCTTTAAACATAATTATTACAGTTACATGTGTACGCGTGACATGTTCGCGAGTGAAAAATAAAAGCGTGTTCTGAAGCGATATAAAATAACACCAGGGGTCGTAAACGTCAGGTCGATCGTCAATAAAATTCCGCAGCCCACCGTGGTGTTACACCTGGCTAATAAGTAGTGATTTACGTAATATCAGATATCCTAGGCTACGGCTCACCGTGTAACGACTGGCCTCGGGAAAACTGTTCAATTGGATATCTTACCTATGGATGAAAAATCAGAAAAAACATCTAGATTTTTTAAAAATACGACTAACATATAAACGTGTGGGCTCTGGACCTTTTCTTTAAAAAAAAACCAAGGTACTCCCAAAGCGAAAACCAACGCCCAAACTTGAAGGGTCGATACCCACTAAATAAGGCTGTAAAAAGAGTTTGTAAAAACATTTTTTGTAGATAACGAGAGTGAGACGTGTAGAAGCTGGTTACATAATTAAGTACTTAAGTACATACTTTTATATATATACGATCTAACATATCCTTACATTACACACACTGCCAGGCGCAGACAACATTTTACGGTGCCCTAAAACGTGAAATTAATTTCGTTTCTCGATTACGTATAATAATTGCAATAGGAACGGCAATTACCGTGTTCGGGCGATCACGCAGAATGATGGCGTGCGGACTGTACCTGTAATAATACAGCGTATAATACCTCATATACTAAATTATCCCAGTACTATAAAAAGAATCTGTAACTGCATGTAATTTTAGTTCATTTTCTAATAGCTTCGTGGCGGAAGATACGAGCTTTAAAAGTTATATGTATTACGTGGTATTACGCCTAATTTCAGAATGTATAATTTGGTTGGTAACCCCTGTCTGTCACTCCAGTCGATTTTACTACTTCGGCATGATGTTGAGCCAATTATTTTACGCGTGCTTTGATCGTATTAGCTACTAAATAACATTTTTGCTTTGAACAACTTTGGCTGTCATTATTTGACGTATTTGATTCGATAGTACGTGACCGAGCTTTAGCTCGAGTCATAATAGCTATACCTACTATACTAATAGGTACCTACTATGATTTTTCCCAGATACGAAACCTACACGACACGAGCGTTGTTTCTCGCAGTGTATATTTTGGCACACTTTGTATCATGATGCCTTGAAGGTTTTTAGCTTGAGAGATTTCGTCAGATTTGTCACGAACTCGGGTTTTTTAGATTTTTTCAATAATTATGAGTAGGTACCGTGGTCCAAAACTGCGTACCTAATTGACATGTGTAATTTCGTGTTTAACCCTGGGGCTCTAAGTATGAAATAAGGAAAGAGACATTATTTTAGCCGTGTACACCAAAATCCTGTGACCATTAAGAATCCATAAGATTTCGAATGCGTTGCCTACCCTGAGGCCTAAGATGGAATGCCTCTGTGCCAGAACTTTCACCGGCTGCCATTCACAATTCCTGAGCTCACGCGTCACGGCGCGTCAGGTCGCATATCAGCATCACAAGACAATGTTGCGGATCATCTCACGAACTCTAAAATCACTCGGAGAATAAACGTGCCGTCAAAGCTTGGTTGTGGACACTGGGTTCTATTGTTCTATTGCTGATGTACCCTGAAAATATTGTGTACTGGCGTAACCCTAACCCATGCGTGCACGGCGCTCGTGTAATGCCCTTATTTGCTTCCGTGAGGAAATTACCCCAATGACGCGCACTGGTAAAGCTGCATCGATCACGTACACGCGCTATTTTACGAGAAACATCGCATGAAAACACGTGCTACACGAAAAAAACACGAGCTACTAGATATAAGTAGGTATACGATTTTCTTGGCAACGGGTCTTGGAAGCGCTGGTAAATTCATTTCTGACGTGTAAAAATGCCCAGAAGTGGCCTATTTGCAGAATAAATAATTTGATTAGAATCAATACATTGCAAAAATATTTAGGTACTTTAAAAATACCTACTCAATTTCATTATTTTTACTCCTCTAAACCCTCCCGGGATGAGAGGAGGCCTGTGCCCAGCGGTGGGCCGTAAATAGCTTTATATGTTCTAAAAAGGATGAGCAGAAAATAACTTTGATAAATTAATAAAGTACCATTATTACTACACTACACTACACTACTATACAGCCTATTTCGTCCTATCCTACGAAGAGGGGCGCAACTACAAAAAGTCAACTTTACAGGAGAAGCATTTTTGTGTTTAAAAAAATCACCAGCATAGCGGGCGCTTTGAAACTTTTTACATGGGTACATAAAACACCCCGAAATATATTAGTCATCACATTATTTTAAATTTTATTTTATTTACAGTGATATGTCCCATATTTCTTTCTTCCGCGCTAAATTTAAAATAGACATTTTAATTTTCCGAAGAATAAAGGCGGAAGCCTTAATACGACCTTATTCCTCGGATGCAGCGGGGGTCACAACAGTAGTTAGGACTTTTTGAAAGCTCTGTCGTTAGGTTTGGTGACCATTATGAATAATAAGTATTATAAAGCTGAGCATAGTTAAATATTACATTTTTAATCAAAGATTAAAATAGACTTTTGTGAGCAAAACATAATTAAAAATAAATAAATTATGAAACAAAAAGTTTTTCTCTATATTTTATTATCAATGAATTATCATAGCTCATTTGAGATATTTTTAAGAAATAATGATGGTAGGTAAGTTTCATTTAAACTACCTCCATATTTGAAATTAATAGGAAGTAAACATTAACTTTTATTGGGCAAAGTAGGTATAATTAAAAATAATTAACACGATTTTCTTTCTAATCTCCCATTAATTAATTAGGATGGATTAAAAAAAAATACAAGTACTTTTAAGGACTTAAAGTAATCTGACGCTTTATTTATTTTTTATTATGTGTTGAATGTTAATCATATTAATTACTTATTTTGAAATCTATTGTCAAGTTCGTCACACAAGGACGAAAATGGTAGATTAAGTCCCTCCAAGTCCCTCCATTCATGAATTTATATATCATAAAAGATTCAAAGCATGGTATCATTTTAAACTACCTACCTTTTTGAAATGAAAATATAACATTTGAACTAAATTAAACATTAGATACTTCTGAAATGAGATCAAATTTATTACAGCGAACATCTAAGAATCACATTCTTCAAAACGTCTTCTACTAAGAAACTACACAGTTAAACATAATTACTTCTTACATTATCGGTGTCTGCCTATTGTTAGTTGTAAAAAATAACATAAAATAAAAATATTACTTATTTGAAAAGTCGAAATCGTATTCTAAAAGATAGTTAAAATTGTAGGCTGTACAGAATTCATACTGAAACAAGAACGTGAATTAGGTAGTTAAGAAGCGAAAAACCCACCACCACATTAAGGTTTTCATTTAAACACTCCATCAGATAAGTACATGACTTCATTTTCTGATCCAACAGGTACCGGCGAAGCTAAAACAAAAGTAAAATATCGTTATCATTATATTTTTTACAGCCTACCTGAGGGACCTAATGGCAATTAAGCCCTTTTTAATAAAAATACTAAAGTTCCGTATTGATGGAAAATAATACCATTTATTATTTGGAATTGACGATTTATTTACATTATTTTCAGTCAAAATGTTTTTTTATGGATAAATGCTTTTAAAATACCGATTCAAAATATTTTCCATCGAATAAAGCCGCAACAGCCCCGGCGAAAGTGCCTAACTGGCAGTGATCGTCGATGTCGAGTTCGTCGAAAAAGGGCGTTATGTTACTTTATGCCCTTTTACCACGTACAGTGATTAAATCGTACTAGATATTTAATTATTGGGACAACGAAAATTGTTTTGTGTAGAAATATTATAATTCAAACATATTATATCAATTACAATGTAAATAAAATTGGGCATTATCGAAGACTAACAAAAACTTATAAATATACGTTTATACATAGCATAAAAAAAATTAATTACTTACATGTGGCGATCCTTCTTCGTTTATTTTTATACACATTAATACCAGTCATTAAATTAACAAGTCTTTGACTTCTTATCATAGTCGATGTTAATTTTTTCGTGATATGCAAAACCACAGCCGTTGACGTTAGCGCTCCGTGCGTAAAGGGCGCGTGTGCGCTTGCGACCCCGCCCCGCGCACCGTCGACTCATGGAATACAGACCTTTAAGTATTTTGCGACCTTGTTCGCCGGATAAAATAGCGATAGACAGTTGCGCCCAAATTTAAAAACTTAAATAATTATTTCAAAATTTCAGTTTTAACTATTTTCAAAGACTCAAACGGTGTAAAAAAAATCAGAGAATGCGATACTGTAATAATCGGAATACGGTCATAAGGACGGTTGCGCCCCTCTTCGTAGGATAGGACGATTTGTGTCCTAGTGGTGAATTCCATTATTACTAGTTTTTATGTATTTATTCACTCGTGTGTCGCTCATTTTCTATACTAATAATTAGTTTGTTGAAAAGTCGCGTCTGTAACATGAAAAAAAAAGTCGTGATGAGGACTAGACCATACATATAAACGACATTGCAATACAAAAAACTAAATTTAATGTATGCATGCATGTCCGTCCGGGTTTAACTAAATAATGGGAGTACCTAGATTAGTTATAGCGCAAATCAATATAACGGCTACTTTTTATCCCGGAAAAATGCATAGCTCCCGTGGGAACGCTCTTATCTTACCGAATCCCACGCAGACGAAGTCGCGGGACGCGCGGGCAGAAGCGAGTAATAAAATAAAATACTTGAGAATTAATTAAGTTTAAGAATAAAACCATGGAAATTAAAGTCATACTTTAACATATCTTTATTATTCATCAGATCGATTAATCGTATCAATTTCTTAATACGAATGTAACGCTATTTCTGCATCGTACAGTAATCTCACAGCCGCAATAAAGTGCGTAGATGCGTAGCATTACCAGAGGTGTCCGCGGGATGAGCCCTGATTAGTGCTGGTCAGGTGGCGCGGTCGATACGCCCCCAACTACTCCCCACTGTTTATTGCAGGGGGGCGATCGCCTGAACTTAAGTATTGATTCGCGCGAAACGTGATTTGTACGCACTCATCTGGAGGTTAGCTTGCGGCTTGCCGGCGAGTTCATTGTCCATCTATTTTCGGTTTCTAGCGTCCATTGCTCGGTAATCTCGGATCTTAGGGGACGCGTGGGAATGGTAGCAGGTAGTGGATAGTGTGTGTACGGAATTGGACGCTACGGGTCAGTTCCGGTCGGCTTCCGTGTTACGCGGCGGTGTTTACGCGTAAACCGCGCGGTCAATAGGCTCGGCCGCACCTACCGTTGTCTTCGCGTAATGCCCCGCCGTCACGACATCTAGCGAGTTATTGCAAGGGTCTCCCTGCGATATTTTATTTGCTAAGTGGTCGGATATAGTTTTAGGGCGGTGCTAGAATGCCTAATTGACGTCGTGATATTGTTCAAATGGTCGGTTTATTAGAGTCCGCGTTTAATTTGGATGATCCGTTATGAGGTGGAATTTGAAATTGTAATCGTTCCGGCTGACGACGCTTATGGCTTTTGCTATTATATTACGAGACATTGAAAGCTGCGACCTGGAGCTGTGGGACTTAAAGGAGACGCACTATGAGTGCCAATCTAGCTGTCATACCTACACTTCATTTGTCTATGAGGTATCTACGTAAAACAGAAGCTATGGAAATCAACAGATCCTTTGTCATTACTACTACAGCCTATTTGCGTCCCACTGCTGGGCACAGGCCTCCTCTCATCACGAGAGGGTTTGGGCTATAGTCCCCACGCGGGCCCAGTGCGGATTGGGGACTTCACACACATCTTTGAATTACTTCGCAGATGCGTGCAGGTTTCCTCACGGTGTTTCCTTCACCGAAAAGCTCAGTGGTTAATTCAAATTGAATTTCGCACATAAGTAAATTTAGAGGTGCGAACCGGAATCGAACCCCTGACCCTCTGCATGAGAGGCGGTAGGTCGAACCACTAGGCCACCACGGCTTTGCCATTAGTATTATAAAATAGAATAGAATATATCACTCGGCGGAAGTCTTTCGGCTGAATGACTTCCACTGATTCAATTCAAAATTCAAAATTCAAAATTCAATCATTTATTCAGCAAATTGGCCACATAGGGGCACTTTTACACGTCAGAAAAGAATTTACTAGCGCTTCCTAGACCCATTGCTTGAGAAGAAGCGCCGCAACAAACTCAAGCAGAAGGCCTATTTTCAATATTTACACATAGTTATAACATTTACATTACATGTATAAAATATACATATAGGTACGTACTACAATTACATTGAAGGGATGTATAGTCCCTAACTTAAACTTAAATCTAAGATCTTAGAGATGTATAGTCTCCAAGGGTCCAGAAAAAAAAATATTATGGAGATGGCCTCCATTGTCAAATAAATATAAATTCCATAGATGTCGACAGTCTCAAAATGTCAATAAATAATGAAATACATCATGTATAAAAGAGTTCATTAATACATGTCAATAAGAACATGATGAGGTCTCTCGCTTAAAATGTTTGACTTAGTAATATATTTAAAGCTAATGATTATTTTTAAACGTCCTTGCAAGCATGAACAGACCGGACCCCACAGACAGCACCCGTTCACGAGCGTGACGCGTATCTCAGCCATCGCCTCCCTCAACCATTTCTTAGGGAAGGTGGCGACCCGATCAACGACGCTGCTGTAAGCAAGGACCTTGAAGCGAGCATGACATGCTCCAGCTGCTGATGATCAGATGATGATGATGATAACCACCTACTAGTTTTTACATTTTTGACGTGAGAACGTCTTAGGTATAAATTGATGAAAGCCGGATGCGCCCACGAAAAAACACGAATAGTAGCATTGTAGCGTTACGTGATGTTATCTATCACGTATAAAATTAGGGTGCCATCTATTTGGCATAATTCTTTTTGTCTGAAACTGTTTACGCATAACAGGCTTCGCATAATTTATTTACGCCGAATCTTGACTTTGCCGAATTTTTATTAAGCATAATTCTTAATTAGCCGAATGGGTGTTTACCCGAATATTGTGTTGGCATAATGTTGACTTGGCCGAATTTTATTGTGCATAATATTGTTTGGCATACTCTAGTAATTTAGCAGAATTTTGATAGGACGAAATATTGTTCGAATTTATGTCCGAAACAACATTTAGTGTAGGGAGCGCCAAAGTTCATATAAAATTGCTAGTCCGAAAACTGGAATTAAGAAAATGTATGTCATAAACGATTTTAGCTAAGTATACAATTTTGTATGATATAATTTGTTCAACATACTTATCTTTATTAGATAGAGTTCGGCAGTTCACGGTGTGCGATAACACCAAAGTTTGGAGCAAAGTCGACTCACATAGGTTAGGTTAGGTTATTTTTTATACAAGTAAACGAAATTATCATTTAGTAAAAATCCCCCCTCTCCCTATTTAGATAATCATCGATGTTATACAGGATACTCATTTAATTAAATCGGCGAATAAAGTAAATAAAGGTATGCGAAAGTAGTTTTCGGCGTAACAAATTTCGGCGAAAGCAGAATATGTCTTAATAATATTCGGAATTCGAAAATTATGCGTGAATACTATTCGGCGTAAATAGATTATGTATAACAGAATTCGACGAAAAATCGTTATGCGAGATTAGTTTCGGCGTAAACACTATTATGCCTATACTGATTATGCAAAATCGATGCCAAAAAAAATAATGCGTAAACAAGGGGGGACCATAAAATTATCGTCCATAGGTAAACCGACTTTACAGGCAACCAATTATTTTTGTCTTTTGTCCTATGTATCCGGGTAAATAAGTCAAGCCAGGTCAAGTTACTTTGTTTTTCGGCAATCTTATTTCCGATAAAATCTCGTGGGGAAACTTCAAGAAAAGTCCGTTACGGCTATTTAGCGATTCAAAGATGTGTAGATGTATAAACACCCCGATCGAAGATCGAACGATTAAATACTCCGAAGATGCATCTCTCGATCTCGATTGGCATCAAATGGTCACCGACCTGTGGGAACTCATTCTCACTTACTATCGTATGAATGTTAATTACGTTTATTAGAACTATCAAAGACGATATTAATTATCTTAATTCTTTCAATTTCATTAGTTGGCTACCGAACAGGAAACATATCTCAGTTTTATGAATGATTGGAGCTTTGTGAATGATCGCCTGATTGCGTAGTATTTTAAATATTAACAGCCAATCATAAGTCTTGATTGGACCAGTGATTTCGATTGTTTATTCGCCTTTCTAAAGCCGAAACATTGTTTATCATATAAGTCTAATCTTAAGACTGTTTAAAGTTAGTAACGGATTATAATTAAGTACTTAATTGGGTTTTTAATTGGTGATCAGATGTGCACTGGAAGGCGCGGTGGCCTAGTGGTTCGACCTACCGCCTCTCATGCAGAGGGTCGGGGGTTCGATTCCGGCTCGCACCTCTAAGTTCACTTATGTGCGAAATTCAATTTGAATTAACCACTGTGCTATTCGGGGAAGAAACACATCGTGGGCCAACCTGCACGCGTCTGCGATTTAATTCAAAGATGTGTGTGAAGTCCCCAATCCGCACTGGGCCCGCGTGGGGGACTATAGCCCAAGCCTTCTCGTGATGAGAGGAGGCCTGTGCCCAGCAGTGGGACGCAAATAGGCTGTAGTAGTTAATGTGCACTAAGTACCTACCTGTATACATATCTATTCTCGTACAATCAAGCTACCTATATACATTTTAAAGCAAAATATGCTTCAACTAATAAGTACCTAATTCTCAATTATTAAAAAGTATAATAAAATTCAAGATATTTTGTACCTACCCACTTACCTATACAAATACTTATTAAGGTACAACTATTTTACTATAGAAAACCTTTCCCTAAGTATAGGCACCTATAAATAGTGTCCAAGGCATTTCTTAAAGGCTCATTTTACGAGACCTTCAGAGCCTAAGTACTGGCACTATTCACCCTCAAAACACGCTGTATCGTAAAACAAAGCACTAAGTACAGCGTTAATATTTATGCGAGGGGCCTATTCCGTCAAATGGCCGAGGGGGTGGGGCGGTGGGGCGAGTGAAAAATTGCGCAATTAGCCCCCAGACAGTGAAAAACAAGTGCACTCGATCTACCCCCGTCGATACGATACCGATCGAAGACCGGACCCGGCGCCTCCCTTGTCGGAGATACTCGGCGGTTTTGACAGACGTTCGAAACGTCGTTCATTCCATTCACGATTGATCGAACGACTTTTCGCGGCATTGTTGGTTATTGCGCGGAAATGACTCGAGGGTTTTAAAATGCCTCATCTTCGGCTGATGCATAGGGGAGTTTGAAATATATATGGATTTAAAGCAAGATAAATAAATAAAGTGCTGAAATTTGTTGTACGAAAGTTACATTTTCTCAAACATGCAATGAAATATTGATGTTCTTCTTATTAGCCTGGGAAGTATCACGTTTCAGGCGCGGCTAGACAATTGGTCTATAATGAGATTTCATACAAACGTTACAAACCAAGGCCGGCAACTCACTTTTTTAAAATTTCCATTTCATATATTTGTGACACAGCATCTTGGCATTC
>CAXARK010000379.1:0-20473 GCA_963971205.1 Aethes cnicana
CATCAGCGTCGCCGACGCCGACGCGCGCTCCGCCGACCACTACATGTTCGCGCTCGACGTCAAGCCGGACCTGCTCGAGGTAATAGAATAGACATTGCATAGTATAACAGACATGGTATATTTTACCGCGGGTGACGGATTTAATCCAGAGCGACGCGAGAGATTCAGAAATATAATCCCGAGCCCACTGCAATTCATTTTTATTATAATACTGACATTTTATTTAAAAAGAAATTAAAATCACTTCTGATCAAAATGGCGTGTTATAAAATTGATTTTATAATTGAATCAAAATACATTAATGACTTATAAGATATTATATTGTTATTAGTATTGACGTTTTAAACCTTGATGCAACAATTGCCCTAATGAAAAACTGTATACTTACGTACTTACTGTGATAACCTGACTTGTAAGATATTTTTGCTTTTACCCATAAAAAACTGAAACTGAAACTAGCTTCTGTCCGCGACTTCGTCCGCGTGGAATTCGGTTATAGCGTTCCCGCGCGTTACACTATAACAAAATTATATACACGAAAATATTCCTCTTGAAACACACTATTTATTCAAAAAAAAACAGCGGAATGCTACTTTGTTTTATACTATGTAGTGATGTAACAATTGGTCTTAAGGCTATAACTTATGATCTAAGAGAAATAAATGTCACAGTTACCGAAAAAAGGCAGACCTCGACGCTGATGTTCAGTGGCTCCATAAAATAAAAGAAAGAAAAAAAACAAACTAAAAAGTTACAATTGAACCTACATGGTAGCTTATAGTATTCAATAGTAATAATAGTAATCACGACACTTACTACTACAGCCTATTTGCGTCTCATTGCTGGGCACAGACCTCGTCTCATCACGAGAGGGTTTGGTTTGGGCTATATTTTTCTTGCGGGCCCACTGGATGATGTGTGTGAAGTCCCCAATCCGCGTTGGCACCTCTGAATTGCTTCACAGATGGGTGCATATTTCCTCACGATGTTTTCCTTCACCGTAAAGCTCAGTGGTAAATTCAAATTGAATTTCGCACATAAGTAAACTTAGAGGAGCGAGCCAGAATTGAACCCCGGACCCTCTGCATGGGCGGCGGTAGATCGAACCATAGGTCACCACGGCTTCAAACAGTGCCTAGTTGGTTTTAATTATTGCATATGTCCAATAGCAATGCGAGTACAAGGAGCAGCTGTGCGTGGACGCGGCGCGCTACGGCAGCGCGGCGCGCTTCATCAACCACAGCTGCCGGCCGAACGTGGCGCCCGTGCGCGTGTTCACGTGCGCGCGCGACCTGCGCCTGCCCGCCGTGTGCCTGTTCGCCGCGCGCGACGTGGCGGCCGGCGAGGAGCTCACGTCAGTACAGCCCCCCGCCCTCGCCCCCGCCACCATGCCATGATCCTAGGATACTCTAGTCATAATTAACTAATCTTTATATAATCCATGTTATTATAATCGCTCACAAAAATACAATATCCTCAAAATCTTACTTTGCTCCCTGTTAGCAGGGCAGAAATGGAGAGGGAGCAAAATCTCATTTCGCTCCCTCCAAACGGGGAACAAAATATTCATTTTCGAATAGGAGTGAAAAAGTTTGTTTAAATAACTAAGCACTTAATAATGGATGACATTTAACTTTCCTCTTTTGTTTAGTTATTTTAAAATCTTTCCCGGACCGGCTAATTATCGAGATACTATTATTTGAACTATTAATTTCAGGTTCGATTACGGTGACAAATTCTGGTCGGTCAAATCGAAATGGATGAAGTGCGAATGCGGTACGCCGGAGTGTCGGTATCCGACGCAATCCAGCGACGATGCAGAGTGAAGCCTTAACAGCAAAGCCACCCACAAAATGCACCTTGACTAAAGTGAAGAGACTCATCACTAAACCAACCCCCATGACTAAAGAAAGTGTATAGAGCGCGCACCATCAATAGAAAACCTCAAACGAAACACACTATTATAGTCGTGTAGTAACCTTGTCTTTGAAGAAAAGAAATAGAATTAAGTTTAAGTAACAATCCTAATTTACTTGACCTTGATCCTGTGTCCCCTCGGTGGGACAGACGTCGACATCATTCGTCATCATCATCATCGTGCCAGCCGAGTGGAGGACGTCCACTACTGGACCCAGTAGGCCTCCGCCAAGGCCTCTTCTGCGATTCCCTCGACCTTTACGAGGTCATCGCGCCAGCTCGAGGGCGTCCACAGTAAATTTCTATCTGGATCGATCTTGAGCCTCGCACTTGATCTAGACCAAACAGTCCAATTGGTCCTGTAAACATGAAAACAGTAATATAAGTATATTATATTACTTTATAGATATGAAATGTAATCTACTGTCATTAATGTGTCATTCCAAACATTTACTTATACAATATTCATGATTTCATGTGTGATAATATAACTGATGCCATCAATTGCTGTACTACTATTTAGCACAAGTTTTATGACTTATTTGATTTTTACAATTTATGGCTATAATCGATAGTTATAATAACATATTCATTAGGTAATATCAATAAATATTAAGACAATATTATACAACAATGATCTATGAGCAACTTGTTTTTTTTATCATCTATTGTCTAGGTCTCATTCGAGCGCAGAGCCTCCGATTACTACGGGAGGTGGCACAACATGGACATTTGACATGATTTTCGTCTTGACCATGTTCATTTGCAGACCAACTTGTTCGGAAACTCGCGGTCTACGAGCATAGCACTTCAGGTCTTCGATGGTCTCAGCCTTAACTACTATATCGTCGGCAAATAAAAGATGAGTGATGTGCTCGCCATTTACATTGATGCCTCGCCCTAGTCGCCTTTCCCAGTCCAGCACCTTGAAGGCATCCTCCAATGCAGCGGTGAACAGCTGAAATCCTATACTATACAAGAAATACATTTACGAGGCGTGATCCAAAAGTAATGATAATCAGTATGAAAGACACATAAAATGTTTAATAAAATAATGTATTTTTCTACGTAATCTCCTTCCAAGTCTACACACTTAGACCATCGTTTCTCCTGACCACGAATTGCTTTAAAAAATATATTTTTTTCTTGACCCTTCAAAAATGCCTCCACAGCGGCCATTACCTCGCCATCATTTAAAAATTTGTTGCCTCTAAGATCTTCCTTTAGCCGTGGAAAGAGATAAAAGTCGCTGGGGGCTAGGTCTGGCGAATATGGGGGGTGTTCCAGCAATTCGAACCCTGAATCACGGATGGCAGCCATCGCAACGCCGGCCTTTTGGGGCGGTGCGTTGTCCTGGTGAAACAGGATGCCATCTCGAAGTTTACCCCGCCGCTTTTCTTTGATTGCCTCTCTCAATCAGCGTATTTGGTCAGCGTAGTAGGAGCCCGTAATAGTGGTTCTCTTTTCCAGGTATTCGATCATTATGACTCCCTCAGCATCCCAAAACACTGAAGCCATGACCTTACCAGCGGAGCTTGCTACCTTGAATTTCTTCGGTGTAGGGGAAGACGCTCGCTTCCAGGTCATGGATTGCTGTTTGGTCTCAGGATCGAAATGGTGGATCCAAGACTCGTCCATGGTTACAAACCGACGCAAAAATGTTTCGGGATCAGTTTGATATTTGTCAAGATTAGACTTCGAAATCTCACATCGTATTTTCTTTTGTTCAGCCGTTAACATTCTAGGCACCCAACGAGCGGAGACTTTTTTCATGTGTAGTTCATCAGTTAAGATTCTTTGAATGCTGCCATACGAGATGCCTGTGAGCTCAACTAGATGCCTGATAGTCATCCTTCTATCTGTTAAAACGAGATCATGAATTTTTTCGCCGTTTTCTCCAGTAATGGCGTCAGATGGACGGCCTTCGCGATGTTCATCTTGAGTGGATGTTCTTCCCAAGTTAAACTCCTTTGACCACCGTGCCACTGTGGAATACGGTGGAGCGGACTCGCCCAGTGTTCCCATTAATTCAGCGTATATATCTTTAGTACACATTTTTTTCAAAAAGAAGTATTTAATAACCGCTCTCACCTCAGTTTTCTCCATTTTTACCCGACTGCGCACCGCAAAGGAGGGTTATGTGTTTACCTGTCTATGTATGTATGTATGTTTGTTCCTTTGTGGCACACTAGAGATCAAACGCGTGGGTCGATTTTAATGAATCATACGTCAATCGATTCGTCTGAATTGCGCGAGTGTCACTGAAGATATGAAATTTATCAAAATTCAAAATGGCGGCTACCAGACGCCATATTGTACAAAATAAAAAAATAAAAGTCAACCAACTATGCCATGTGAGGTATCGTTGAATAGGTATTTAAAAATCATTATTAGGTTTCTTTGACCATTTTTCAGACAAAAGAACCGTTTATGATTTATAACGATTCAAAGTTCCTTTACTAACCACGTAAAGTAGGTACCTACCTATCCACCCAGTAGTACATCCGTTCGAATTAGCAACACAGGAAATAATCTAGACCAACGAGTCTTCAAGCAGGTCACGACGACTATAAAATACTTAATAATAATGTTTTTCATAAATCTCAAACTTCAATCAAGTACGTACGCATGTGCAATGTAGTGTACCAGTAGCGTCATCTATCCGTTGACTTGAAGACTTTTAGTTTCGTTATTACATTTAAAGTGTCAATAGTGTGTGTGATACAGTGAAATATAACCTCATTGATTATAGGTACCAATAAGGTACACTCTTCAGTACTCAGCGCTCGTAAATAAATAAAATAGCTACCTAATACTCTTATGTAGTACCAGTAGCGCCATCTATCGGTTGACTTGAAGAATTTTAATAGGTTCAGGCTTATGTAGCGTTTTGAGCCGGGTTAGGTCTCTAGAGGGATTAATAATCAGTAGGTAATTTAGATCATCGCAAGCTACTTAATAATCCCCACGATAGCAACTCTCTCCATGAAATGACAAGATTGCGGAATTTACGGTCTTTTAATCCCTAACTAAAAATAATAAAATAAAAAAGTTAATTAAAAAAAACAAAAAACCCGACTGCGTAAAAACTAAAAAGAAAAAAACAAGACTACTTAGTTCAGTAGTAGCTAGGATTATGTTAAGTAATTGATTGCTATTGAGGAATCTAAAGATGCCTACAGTCGGGACCCATTTAAAATCTAGGTTAAAATGTTACAAATAATGGGTCCCGATAGTAGGCATCTTTAGATTCCTCAATAGCAATCAATTACTTAACATAATCCTAGCTACTACTGAACTAAGTAGTCTTGTTTTTTTCTTTTTAGTTTTTACGCAGTCGGGTTTTTTGTTTTTTTTAATTAACTTTTTTGCGTTATTGTTCCGACTGCTCGTGAAAAAACAGCTGCAACTCTCTGACAGATACATATTTTTTATTTACTAAGGAGTCTTTATGGCCAGTAACGGCATACCTATTTATTTTAATCCGATCAATAAGTATTCAGTTATCATTACTTTTGGATCACCCCTCGTACTTGTACCTACATTCTTGAAAATGGCTCTAATGACTTCAATATCTCTAACGGGGGGCGAAAAATCTATCTAGCTTGGCTATATTCACCCAAGCTATAGATTGGTCGCCAAGGAACTAGCATAGTAATCTATATACATAAAACAAGAAACTGACTGATTGATCAATCAACACAGAAACGAAACTACTGGTCGAAGAAAGCTGAAATTTGGCATGCAGGTTTCTTAGGGAACGTAGGGGAGCACTAAGAGAGGATTCCCCGAAATTCCCACGGGAACGCGAAAAAAAACGGGATTTTACATTTTAAATGAATACTAAAAAAATGTTTATTAGAGACTATTGATGATAATGATTAGTTACCAATGTATTAAAACTAGCTTCTGCCCGCGACTTCGTCCGCGTGGAGTTTGGTTGTAGAGTTCCTGCGGGACTCCAACTGTCTTTATATCAAATTGCATCAAAATCGGTTCAGTAGGTTAAGTTTTTTTTTAGTATTATGCATGTTATTGTATATTTAAATATAGTTATTAAGTATTTCTGAATCTGTGTGGTACAGGTGCAGTATACAGCAGGTTTTTATAATGTAAGAGTGTACTATTCTCCAACAAACTTATGCAGTTTGGCGAAAATCTAAAATGTATTACCATGTATATTATTTCTGATAAATAAATAATAATAATATTTCTGCACATACGAAGTTGCAGGGAAAAGCTAGTACATACATATAGTAAATAATCAATGTACAGAACCCTGTCTGAACAAGATTAAATATACCGGCGGTTCAGGGAACTCTAAACCAATATGCCTGCATGAAGAAATGATGCTTGGATAGATGCAGGTGGGGTTGTGTTCTCTGTCTACTCCAATAGGAGACAGACAGGTGTGAGATCATGTAAGTCATCAATTATGGGGATGACATAAGTATATACACGGTGGGTCAAAAAATATGGCAAATAATTAACCCACCGTATCGGCTATTGATTCTAAGTATATTGTAAAGGTCTTTATTTTTTTTGTTGTTGGTAAAAAAAAATATTGTATATGGGATTGGTTGTGTGAGCGACGCCTGAATCCTATACAAAATATTTTATTTTTACCAACTCAAAAAAAATTTAAGACCTATACAATATACTTAGAATCGATAGCCGATACTGTGGGTTAATTTTTTGCCATATTTTCTGACCCACCATGTATATAAGCCATGGATGCAGGGGCTGCGTTCCGAATCACACTCACAGCACTCTGCAGCCTTTTTTCTCTTGAAAGTCGAAGTGGAAAAAGGTTGCAAGGTGCTGTGAGCGCTCTGAGCGCGATTCGGAACACAGCCAGGATTAACTTGAATGAAACGATGATAAACAAAATATAATATTTATTCTTATTACAAGCTTCTAATTCTATTCCTTAAAAATTAAAATTATGTTAGTCCGCGACGTTCACTCAGTCCACCGATGTTTACAGCTGGTGCAGACGTAGTAGAGGCGCATCTCCTCCTCGGCGCGCCGCGTCTGTCCCTGGAAGAACACGGCCTCGCGGTGGCTGCACTTGGGGCACATGTGGTCCTTGGTCCGCGGCAGCGTGGGGTCGCTCACCACGTCCGGGTTGATGTGCGTCAGCTCGTCCACTTCGTGCATTATTTTGTTCACATACACACAGTTCGAGTCCGCTAGCTGCTTGTAGTCGCAGTTCCGGCACGCGTACAGCAAAACCTTGTTGTTTTTGTCTTCGCGCGGGTAAAGCATATTGTTGCATTCTTGACAAAACTGGATACCGACATAGCCTGGTCCGCCGTCTTTCCTCCCAAGATTTAACGTCATCTTGGACAGGTAATCACGGCTTCAGCGGATAAATTAAGAGTTCGCAAGTTTGTTTATTAGGCCACCTCTCAACACCATGCCACAGACTAGAAGATATGTCTAAGGCTGCGTTCCGAAACGCGCTCACAACGCTCACAGCATCTTGCATCCCTTTTCCTCTTGAAAGTCGAGTCCTAAGAGGAAAAAGGATGCAAGGTGAAAATTATGATATGCTTACATGCACGGCGTTCAAAACGACATTCACGGGCACGAGCGTGTAAACAGGCTGGTTTTGTACGCGCTCGTGAATGTGCACGTGAACGCCGTCGATCGGTCGGTGGTCGGTTTTCGACAAAGATCAAAAGTGAATTTGGTCTTGCTCGGGTACCTGTTTACACGGTCCACGTTCAAGACGACATTCTACGGGCACGCGCGTATAAACGTAGCATTAAATTTCTCTATGCTCAAAGTCGAAAACCAACCAATCTCCGCAATCCATTATAACCAATCAGTGTGCGAAACACAAGAACTGGTAGAGCTTTTTGTATTTTGGCGCGAGGATTGAGGATCCGGGAATAAGCGATCGGTTACCAGGATTCACCTGGTAACCGATCGCTTATTCCCATTATCTCTAATAGCAAAAGAAATATATGGTGATACAGCTGAAAGTATCTTTTTTACACTTGAAAATAGGTGGTCTACATTGCGAGCGCTCGAATCACGATCGACATTTCAATTACACCTTGTAAAGCCATTACCGTAGGTACGGGGTTTGTACTTCATAGTTTGTTTAGATAAACTAATCAAAATTAATATTGGAGATGTACTTACAACGCTACAATAAAACTAAAAACAATATTTTTTGGGCAATAAAATCCAGAGGGCGAGAAAGTAGGATTGTTTTTGGGAGCAATCTATGCATATTTTACGTATCCTTGACAAATAGAATTATAAATATTCATAAAGTACACAAAATACACTTTGCATCGGTGTATAATATGTACACAATTTTCTTATAAAGAAAATAAGAAAACTCGATCCAAACATTGAGCATAACGGTGCAAAATTTGACCGGTACGGGTGACGTCATTGACCATGGCTAGTGTACGATACAATAGTAGATTGTATGACTAGGGAGCAAAAAGGTATATTTTACCGCGGGTGACGGATTGAATCCAGAGCGACGCGAAAGATTCCAGAATAGAATCCCGAGCGTAAGCGAGGGATTCTAGCGTGGAATCTTGAGCTAGCGAGGGATTCAAGCTTTGTCATCCAAGGCATAAATAAGTTTGCTACCGTGTTGTACACTCTGCTTTTCACCCCTCCTATGAGAAAATCATTAGATCATTCGTTCATTATTGTCTTTAAATTAAGTAAAACAAAAAATAATACATTTAGAAACAAACAAGGTTAAAAATAACGTGTGTTTCGCGCGCTTATCATAAATTCATAGGTAGAAGGTGAAAATGGCTTCCATATTGAAGAATCTGTAACTACTTCATTGTATTTATATTCAATATAAATACAATGAAGTAGTTACAGATTCTTAAATGTGAAATAAAGTACATTTTATGACAATTTCGCACATACACATTTCACACAAAGTTTTTTAATACATTTGCGATAAAATGAAAAAAGGGCAGTGCAATTCATATTACGTACTTACATAATATTCCTTTGGAATTCTCAGAGGTGTTGATCCCAATACATTGCATCACCTTAATCACTTTTTGCTTTCATTCATTTTCTACGAAATAATTCATAACACTACATAAGGTACGTTTTATTTTGGAAATTAAGTGTAAAATAATACGGCAATGAAATAAGCGCTGACGAAATTCGCGGGTTCGTTTTTTTTTTTAATTCGATCACAACAGAAGTTTGCGAAGAATGCTACGGCATTGGCCGGCACCATTCAGCCAAATTGAAAATAAAAAATAGAAAATAATTTATCAAAAGTAAGTATATATCTATGAATTTATGGATTTTTAGTATGTGTAATAAAGTATTTATGTAAAATGCCGATATATAAAATTCTAAATACGAAAAAGACGCGACTTTTGAATGCTACTTTTTACAGTCTCCGCAGCTCCGTGAACGCACTGCTAAGACGTATTTTGCTCCCTGTTAGCGGGGCAGAAATGAAAAAAAAATAAAAAAAAGCGAAGAGGGAGCAAAATCGCATTTTGCTCCCTCTAAACGGGGAACAAAACACTTCTTTTCGAATAGGAGGGGTGAAAAATCTACAGCATGATCTTTTTCGTCCAATGGATTTTATGCTCGTTTTCAATATTACCATAGCTTTTGTCCAAAAAATGATTTTAAGGTAATGGGTTCAGGTTGTTTATGTAATAAATACGTTACATTAATAATATATACACGGTGGGTCAGAAAATATGGCAAATAATTAACCCACAGTACCAATCGGCTATCGATTCTAAGTATATAGTATAGGTCTTTAATTTTTTTCGAGTTGGTAAAAAAAAAATGTATATGGGATTGGTTGTGTGAGCGACGCCTGAATCCTATACAAAATATATTTTTTTAACAACGCGAAAAAAAATAAAGACCTATACAATATACTTAGAATCGATAGCCGATACCGTGGGTTAATTATTTGCCATATTTTCTGACCCACCATGTATATATGAAGCTGACGCTGAATTGGTGAATTTCTACCGCGAGAACATCAAAGATGCTGCAAAAATACAAGCACCATTGAACCAATTTCTCCATAACTCAAAAAAACGGGACAAAACAGAAATTCACTGGACCGAAGAGGCATCAAAAGCTTTCGACGCATGCAAGACTAGCATTAAAAACGCGGCATTGCTTGCACATCCTTCAAATCAAGCCTCCCGTGCGATATTCTCCGACGCATCAGACAGCTCCGCCGGCGCCGCCCTGCAGCAATACAACAACAAGAAATGGGAACCCCTAGCCTACTTCTCTAAGAAATTCAACGATGCGCAGAAGAAATACAGCACGTACGATCGGGGATCAATTTACATGGCAACAAAACACTTCCGAAAAATGTTCGAATGAAAGCCTCTCACAATTTATACTGACCACAAGCCGCTCACATACAATTCAATTCAATTCAATTCAATCATTTATTCAGCAAATTGGCCACATAGGGGCACTTTTACACGTCAGAAAAGAATTTACTAGCGCTTCCTAGACCCATTGCTTGAGAAGAAGCGCCGCAACAAACTCAAGCAGAAGGCCTTTTTACAAAATTTACACATAGTTATAACATTTACATTACATGTATAAAATATACATATCGTACGTACTACAATTACATTGAAGGGATGTATAGTCCCTAACTTAAACTTAAATCTAAGATCTTGGAGATGTATAGTCTCCAAGGGTCCAGAAAAAAAAAATATTATGGAGATGGCCTCCATTGTCAAATAGATATAAATTCCATAGATGTCGACAGTCTCAAAATGTCAATAAATAATGAAATACATCATGTATAAAAGAGTTCATTAATACATGTCAATAAGAGCATGATGAGGTCTCTCGCTTAAAATGTTTGACTTAGTAATATATTTAAAGCTAATGATTATTTTTACCCGTCGCTGATCCAGCTAAAGACCCTAGAGCTAGATTAACCCGACACTATACCGAAGATATCCCGGACGTCAGCCTGTACGAGATTAGTATGGCTCTCAAACAGCTTAAGAACGGCAAAGCCCCTGGTGACGACGGAATTACAGCCGAACTCCTGAAGGCGGGTGGTAAACCAGTCCTTAAGGCCCTTCAGACGCTGTTTAATTCCGTCATTCATGAAGGGAGAACGCCGCGAGCATGGAACAGAAGTGTGGTGGTGCTCTTCTTCAAAAAAGGTGATAACACCTTGTTGAAGAATTATAGACCCATCTCACTTCTGAGCCATGTTTACAAGCTGTTTTCGAGAGTCATTACGAACCGTCTCGCGCGCAGGTTTGACGAATTCCAGCCTCCCGAACAAGCCGGTTTCCGAAAGGGCTATAGTACCGTAGACCACATACATGCGTTGCGGCAGGTTGTACAGAAGACCGAAGAGTATAACCTCCCCCTTTGCCTTGCATTTGTGGACTACGAGAAAGCCTTCGATTCGATCGAGACTTGGGCTGTGCTGCAGTCTCTCCAGAGGTGCCAAGTTGACTACCGGTATATCGAAGTGTTGAAGTGTTTGTACGAAAATGCCACCATGTCCGTCCGACTACAGGACCAGACCACGAAGCCTATTCCACTGCAGCGGGGAGTCAGACAAGGAGATGTGATCTCTCCGAAGCTGTTCACCGCTGCATTGGAGGATGCGTTCAAGGTGCTGGACTGGAAAGGTCGAGGCATCAATGTTAATGGCGAGTACATCTCTCACCTTCGATTTGCCGACGATATTGTAGTCATGGCTGAGACCATGGAGGACCTCAGTATTATGCTCGCTGACCTCAGCAGAGTTTCCGATCGAGTTGGTCTTAAAATGAACATGGACAAGACGAAAATTATGTCTAATGTCCATGTTGTGCCAACTCCCGTAATAATCGGAGGCTCTGCGCTCGAAGTTGTTGACCATTATGTATACCTGGGACAAACAGTCCAGTTAGGTAGGTCCAACTTCGAGAAAGAGGTCAATCGTCGAATCCGACTCGGCTGGGCAGTGTTTTATTTAATAAAATGAACTATTCAGACTTACTCACAATGTATTTATTACATTAGTATAACAATTGGAAAACATAAACTTTCGATACTCCTTTACTTATATGACATTGACAAAGAATGGGCGCTAATCTGTCTGACAGCGCATTGACATGTTCACAGATTATATAACACGTCCCCTACAAGTCTAAGACCTGCCTAGGTCTGACAACACGACCACTTCGCGTACAGATCTGAGGTGGTGGTGCTGATGCAGACTCCTCAACTTCACAATCAACTATAACTTCTTTATCCTTATTTGCTAAATCAAATTCTAATAAGTCATCACTTATATTTCTATTGAGAGGGTCAGACTTTGTGCATGATTTTTTCAAATGATATGTGGTACGCCTGAAGGGCCTGGTACCACTATCCTTTCTCACCCAATATGATTTAGGTTCCTTACATTTCTTTACAATTACACCTTTCTCCCAACAGTCATTTCTATTTGTTTTGATTACAACTTTATCACCCTCTTTGAAAGAAACGTCTTTTTTTTTAATATTCTTGTCATGTATTTTTTTTGTATAAGACTGTTTCAACGTTAACAACTTAAAAATTTCCTTCTCTACCTTAGGTTCTAATGCCATTAAAGTTGTGGGTACATTAGTTCTTACTCGTCTACTGTTTAAAATCTGAGAAGGTGACACTTGTAAGCCGGACAATGGGGTGTTATTATAATTCATTAAATAGTCCCTGAAATCCACTTGATCCTCAGCAGCTTTCCTTAATAAATTCTTACTGATACCAACTGCTTTTTCGGCCATGCCGTTGCTTCTGGGATAATGTGGACTACTGGTAGTAATTGTAATATCTTTTGACTTATAGTAATCAATACACTCTTGGGATTTAAATGGATTGTTATCTGCTATTATTTCTACAGGATAGCCAAATCTTGTGAATACCTCTTGCATGGCATCTATTACACATGTAGAAGTTTTATTTAATAATGGTCTGATTTCTAACCAATGCGAGAAATAGTCAACAATGACTAGATATGGCTTCCCTGCAAATTCCAATATGTCAGTCCCAATTTTCAAATACCTACCCTTTGGAATTTTGTGAGGAAACAATGGTTCATGTGAATTAGCTCTGCTATATTTTTCACATGTGCGACATTGTGTTATAAACGTCTGAATGTCTACATTAAGTTTTGGCCAGTAGAACAATTGCCTGGTTCTTTGTGTACACTTACTTATACCACAATGGCCCTCATGGACAAGTTTTAACACATATTGTTTTAACGAATCAGGCACTATTATTTTGTTGCCAACAAAAACCAATCCAGACTCGACATATATGTCATTTTTGAGCTTGTAATATGGTAAGCAATTATCTAAAATTTTATCTTCTTTTGGCCAACCGTTATAATAGTAGTTGCTTATCTGTGAAAGGGTTTCATCGCGACTGGTTTCAAGTCTGAATTGTTCTTTTCTTTCATCACTCATAGGCAAATTAGAGGATACAGAATGAACCATTTCTAACATTTGTGGGTCAGTTTCAGTTACTTTTAGACCATTCCTAGATAACATGTCTGCAAAGTGTATTTCTTTACCTGGAATATACTTTAACTCCAGACTGTAATTTAACAATTTTAAACAAAGACGGCGTAACCGTGGTGATCCTACCTTACTTATGGGTTTTACGACAATAGCAAGTAATGGCTTGTGGTCAGTTTGGACTAGAACTTTTGAGCCATATATGTATTTATGAAATTTCTGAGTCCCGAAATAAATCGCTAGTAGTTCCTTTTCCGTTTGACTATAATTTAGTTCACAATCGTTCATAGTTCTAGACGCACAGGCCACTAATTGGAGTACATTATTTTCATCCTTTTGAAATAGGCAACAGGCAATTCCATTTTGAGAAGCGTCACATTGAAGTACAATTTGTTTGCGAGGGTTAAATGAGCACAGAGCAGGAGCAGCGGATATTTTTAACTTTAATTCATTAAAAACTTTATCATGATATGGCAACCATTGAAACTCTGTATCTTTTCTAAGCAACTTGCATAATGGTGACATTAGTTCAGCCATTTCTGGAAGATATCTTCTCACATAGTTAAATGAACCAATAATTTTTTGTAGTTGTTCTTTATTATTGGGTGCTTGTAATTCCAGAAGTGACTCTACTCTTACTTTGTCAATACTCATGCCCTTGCCATTAAATATCTGGCCTACATACTTAACTTCTTTTTGTTTATACTGCAATTTATCTTTATTAAAAGTGGCATTTATTTGACGAGCTTTATCTAAAACTTTACTCACAGTCTCATCATGTGCTTCCTCAGTATCACCCATAATTAAAATATCATCAAACCAGGTTATCACATTGGGAATGTTCCCAAAGTAGCCTTCAATTTGGTCCTGGAAAAGGTCAGGAGAGTTAGACAAACCATATGGTAATACTAAGTACCTATATACTCCAAATGGTGTGGAGAAGCAACACTTCCATGAAGATTCTTCAGTAAGAGGTATACAGTGAAAAGCTTCGGATAGGTCAAATACAGAAAAATATTGCTTTCCTTCTAGCCTTTCTGAAATTTCATCTACAGTAAGTAATGTTTTAGGCTTTCTTACAATACTTTTATTGAGATCAGATGGATCAAGACAGAGTCGGATTTTCTTATTAGGCTTCTCAACAATTACAACTCTATTTATACAAGCTGTAGAGTCAATGTCGTCTACTTTTATGATTGCACCTCTATTTACTAATCTATCTAGTTCTAAGCGCAATGGCTCATGCAAACTGTAGGGAATTTTCGGTGCAGGATGACAAATTTGTTCATGAGGGACCGTGGGTATTGAACACTGTTTTGGAAATCTACCATGTCCTTGAAACACATCTAAATTATCATTGATAAATTTTTCCTTACCCGTATCTCCTTGAACTTCTACTGAGTGGATCCTTTTTATCAGATTTAAAGATATACATGCTGGTAAACCTAATAGCATAGATTTGCAGTCCACCACCATGAAGTTCTCATAACATTCTTGATTTTTATATTTACAGTGCAGATTTACCATTCCTATGGGTGTAATCATTGAGCCCTGGAATGCTTCAAGTTTTTTGTTACATGGTTTCAGAGTTAAATTTGTACCAAGATTTTCAAACACTCTGATGGGCATGACACTAACATCCGCTCCTGTATCAATACGGCACTTAATGAGTTTCTTTTCTATGGTGATTTTCTCTACCCAATCATGTTTATCAGCGCCTATCTTTTTTACACATCCGCAGTAGATAGAGTCATCAGAGTCATTATTGTCTGATTTTCCAGTGTTGTTGACTTCTTCCGCTACAGCCCTTACACTTTTACGGCCTTTTATTCTACAGCTCACTGCTAAATGGTTCATAATACCACAATTGGTGCATTTTTTCCCATATGCTGGGCATTGACGGTAGCCATGCTTAGTTTGGCATCTTCTGCATTTGAAAATTTTATTTGAAGTACTTTTTTGTACATAATCTATTTCCACACTTAGGCCTGGATTCATCTCTTGCACTTGTAATTTGCTTTGTTCCGAGGTCCGGCAAAAATTCGCAGCTCTTTCCAATGTTAACTCGTTCATCCTGAGTAAATTTTCTTGGACAGTTTTGTCATTGATTCCTTGGACAATTTTGTCCCTAAGAAGTTGGTCTTCTATTGGTTGATCAGATAATTTGTAGTTGCAACTTCCAATCAGCTGTTTGCAATCCGTGAAAAAATTTTCAAAGGATTCGTTGGGTTTTTGTTTCCTTTCGTTAAACTTGTAACGCTCGAACACTTCATTAATTCTCGGACTTACATACTTGCCAATGGCCGTCATGACGCTTTCAAAATTTTCAAACTCTTTCTCCGAGAGAGGCAACGTCATCAATATTCGAGCTGATTCTAAGCCCATCATATTTCGTAGCAATGCTAACTTTACTTTATCTTCTGCATTTTCCTTCCCAATACTTATTAAATAATCACTGAAACAACTTTTCCAAAATCGCCATTCCGCCGCCGCATTTTTCGCTCGCAAGTCGAAATTAGGTGGAAGCTTGACGGCCGACTGCGCCATGTTTTATTTAATAAAATGAACTATTCAGACTTACTCACAATGTATTTATTACATTAGTATAACAATTGGAAAACATAAACTTTCGATACTCCTTTACTTATATGACATTGACAAAGAATGGGCGCTAATCTGTCTGACAGCGCATTGACATGTTCACAGATTATATAACAGGCAGCGTTCGGGAAGCTTCGCAGTGTCTTTTCGTCCAAATTACCGCAGTGTCTCAAGTCGAAAGTCTTCGACCAGTGTGTGTTGCCAGTGATGACTTATGGTTCCGAGACGTGGGCGCTTACGATGGGCCTCATAAGAAGGCTCAAAGTCACTCAGAGGGCAATGGAGAGGGCTATGATCGGGGTTTCTCTGCGTGATAGAATCAGAAATGAGGATATCCGCAGTAGAACTAGGGTCACCGACATAGCCCGAAGAATTGCGAGCCTTAAGTGGCAGTGGGCGGGGCACATTGCTCGCAGGACTGATGGCCGATGGGGCCGGAAAGTTCTCGAGTGGCGCCCGCGAACCGGGAGACGAGCTGTCGGTAGGCCTCCAACAAGATGGAGCGACGACCTCGTGAAGGTTGCGGGAAACCGGTGGAAGCAAGTAGCACAGGACCGGTCTGAGTGGCGAGCCTTGGGGGAGGCCTATGTCCAGCAGTGGACGACTTTCGGCTGAAATGATGATGATGATGATGATGATGATTTTTAAACGTCCTTGCAAGCATGAACAGACCGGGACCCCACAGACAGCACCCGTTCACGAGCGTGACGCGTATCTCAGCCATCGCCTCCCTCAACCATTTCTTAGGGAAGGTGGCGACCCGATCAACGACGCCGCTGTAAGCAAGGACCTTAAAGCGAGCATGACTCCAGCTGCTGGACAAATTTGGTAGTGAAAGAAAAAAAAAGAGTTAATATTTGCCCAGCGAGACACATATCATGTTACTAGTCAATAATAATAACCTAAACAGTTGGCTTAAAAGGATTCTTATCATCTAAAAAGTCATTCACCGAATAATATGCCTTCTTTAAAAGGCGGCACTTAATGAACGACTTGAACTTTTTAAATGGCATATTAGCAACATCAGAAGGCAATTTGTTATAAAATCGTATAAGTACAGTTCCCAACAAACGAAGAGCTCACTTTACGAAGACGGTAACCAGTAACAAAAAGTTTATCCTTATTCCTAGTGTTAAAATTGTGAACATCACTGTTATACTTAAAGTCGTGCAAGTTCTTACGAGCATACATAATATTTTCAAATATGTATAGTGACGCAACGGTAAGAATGTTTATCTCCTTGAATTTTTCTCTAAGGGAGACCCGAGACCCAAGTTGATATATTGCACGTACAGCCCGCTTTTGCAACACAAAGATGGTTTGAATGTCAGCTGCTCTCCCCCAAAGTATAATTCCGTAAGACATGACACTATGGAAATAACTATAATAGACTAACCTGGCCGTCTCGACGTCAGTGAGCTGCCTAATACGCCTTACTGCATATGCTGCAGAACTAAGTCTACCTGCTAAGGAAGAGATATGTTCGTTCCAACGCAGTTTTGAGTCTAGAGTAAAGCCTAGGAAGATTGTTTTCCCCTCAAATTCTAACGTTTCATTTTTCAATTTAACCTGGATATCGTCTACACGTGGTGCATTAGAGAGTGAAAACCTCATGCATTTAGTTTTCTTAGAATTCAAAAGTAGATTGTTAGCTGTAAACCAGTTAACAACTGTAGAAAGTACATTGTTAACCTCATCTATGTTATTTTTCCTATCTACTTTAAAAATGAGTGAGGTGTCATCTGCGAATAGAACTATTTTATGCCTCTCTTGCACAATACAGGGCAAATCATTTATATAGACCAGAAATAAAAACGGGCCTAAAATTGAACCTTGCGGCACACCTATAGCAACAGGTGATCCGGACGACTGTGTTCTGTTAATATCCACTCGCTGTGTTCTATTGGAAAGATATGACGAGATAAGGTCAAGAGCATGATCTCTTATCCCGTAAAAGCGTAACTTATTCAACAAATTGATATGACTGACGCAATCAAAAGCCTTAGATAAGTCACAGAAGACACCAATGGCGTCTTGGGACTGCTCCCAGGCATCAAAAATGTATTTTACTAAAGTAGTGCCAGCGTCTGCAGTACAGCGACCTTTGGTGAAGCCAAATTGGCTGCTGTGAAATAGCTTATTCAGATTAAAATGTGACATTAGTTGGTTCAGAATAAGTTTCTCAAAAACTTTGCTAAGAGCCGGCAGTATTGAAATAGGTCTATAATTTGTGGGGTCTGTTTTTTTCCCTGATTTAAACAAAGGAATGATTTTACTATGTTTCATCACATCAGGAAATACTCCAGCGTCAACGCAACTATTAAATAATGTAGCAAGCGGAATTGCAATAGGTTCTATGATAGATTGTAGCACTTTGACTGAAAGGCCCCATAGATCCTCAGTTTTTTTTAGATTGAGTGATCGAAATGTTTTAATCACAATGTTTGGGGTGATATATGTAAACTTAAAAGGTACAGTGCATTCTTCTAGATTTGTTCTTAATATAACTGCAGCTTCATCAGGAGATGACTTTAAAGATCTAGTGGTTTCTAATGGTATATTAGTGAAGAAACGTTCAAATTCATTAGCTACGTCAATATCAGAATTGAGTACGGTATCTTTAATTTTAGGCTGTAATGTGGGTCTCTGGGTTTGGTTTTTCCTGTTTCAGTGTTAATAACCTTCCAGACGGTTTTTATTTTATCGTTTGAATTTGATATCTTTTTGGATAAGTATTCAGCTTTAGCAGCTACACATATCTGTTTAAAGTTTTTTGAATAGTTCTTAACATACTCTAGAAATTCTGGGCTTTGATTTATTGTTCGTTTAGCGTATAACTCGTAAAGATGGTATCTTTTCTCATGAATGTCGGCTGTAGCCCAATCACTAAATATAACCTTATCTTTACTTTTTACAGTGATGAGATTAAAACAAGAGTCAAATTCCTTCTTGATACAGTTAAACAATGATAAACCCCAGTGTGTCTGGATCGTCCTGTTGCTTCAATATTAAGTATTTTAACCGTTTGGTAATAATACAGCTAAATTTTTCCAAACGACGTTCCGAGATAGGCCTGCATGTTATATCACGTGAAATTTTATCAATTTTGCTTACAAATGATGCCTGTAGACCGCAGTGATCTGAATTCAAGTTATTAATTATCGATTTATGTTGAGGGGTCGCATTCGTAAATATATTATCTATACAAGTTGCTGTAGTTGCCGTAATTCTAGTTGGCTCGTGGAATAAGTTAACTAGGTTGAAAGATTTGAAAGTACTCAACAAGTTAAGAGACATTGGTGACTTATCTAGTAAATTAACATTAAAGTCACCACAAACTATAAGGCCTTTATTAGTACAAAAAAGTAAACTGAGAACTTCTTCCATAACTTTATCAAAAGATTTATAATCCGCTGATGGGGGTCTGTATACGCATACAATTATAAATTTCGCTAACTCAACACACGAAAGTTCAATCTGTCGTTCAATTGACATATTCACGACGTCTAGGCGTTCTTTACACTTAAGGTTGTTTCTGACCATTATCAAAGATCCTCCGCGACTACAAGATTGTCTATAAAAGGAGCTCACGATCGAATGGTTATTAAAGTTAAACATATTTTCATGATTTTTAAGCCAATGTTCGGTTATGCATAATACATGGATATCATTTTCTATAAATAGACCTATTTCATGTTCTTTACAGGTGAAACCCTGTATATTTTGATGAACTATATTTAGTACATGTTTTTTGGGCAAAGTGATGCCCCCAGAGCTGTCTCCGCGATCGGAGGCCGCCGCGGGAGTTGTCGAGACTGTCAGTTTAAATCAGCTGACATCTTGGCTTTGGACCCAACGCTAATAAAACTTAACGTTGAGTCCGACTTACTACTATCACTCGTTATATCAATTATAACGGGGTCTAAAATATTATATGCTAACAATTTAGCACACTCGTTCAGGTACTTATTAGGTACGTAGCTATGTTTACTACTGAGAACGCAGCCTTTAACAAATTTATTTGTATCAAAAAATGAGATTTTTTCTCTGTATAATGCCGTCCTGTACAAGATTGAATTGAAATATTCAATGTTTCTATTAATTTTTGTTGATATTTTATGAGAGAATAAACTTGCACAAACAATGATATTCCCTATGTCACCTTCGCTAATTTTAGTGAGGGTTTCGGTCAATTTTATATAATCCGATTTCGTAAAACCTAAACTGTTTCCCAGAAATACTATCAAAGTAGTCTGCTGGTCGAACTTCTCGCCTAAAATACACGATATCAGGTGATCCATCGTGGTGCCTGGCAAACAGTTGTTAAAAACCCTCTGGTTCACAAACTTGCTCAGGACTCCACCGAGCCCCCGACCTGCTTCGTCGGTGTACAGCACGGTCCTACGCGTCGACGCGGGCAAGTGAGGATGCATGCGCACGGGGTT
>CAXARK010000380.1:0-14390 GCA_963971205.1 Aethes cnicana
AACCTGAACCGTCCTAATTAACAGCTTCATTGGGTCAAAAATGACCCAGTGGACATATATTAAAGAATATAAGCAGAAGGTGGGGTTAAAGAATTTAAGGAGATTTGAAAATACTTACGCGGGGACTTCTTGTTGAGAGCTGGATGCGGGTCACTCAAAGTTGGTTGCAAATACTTCTTCACGGGACTTTCAGGCCTGAAAATACATATCCGTATTGAACTTTTCAAATAGTCTTGCTTGCTTTAGTAATTTAAGTAATATTAACAATATTGTAAGTACCTTGGTAACATGGCAATGGACGGCAGTCCTGGTCTCTTGAACGGTTGTTTAGTAGACGACCTTTTCGGTTGGGAGTCGAAAGACGACGTTATGTCTAAAAATGAAAAAGTGAAATTGCAGGCACGATTATTATTGATTATAGAAATACAAATAAGGAAATAAATATGGTACGAGATAAAATCCTTACTTGACATAACGGGTTGAGATGTTGACTCTGTCATCTCAGTACGCCCTGCATTGGCGATGACCTGCTAACAATTAAAAAGTGATTGGTCTTCTAACTTCGCATAATTCTTCTATAATAAAATATTTGTGTTTAATACTGACCTGCGCCTCTGCTTCTTGTTTTTCTTTCTCTAACTTTTCTGTTAAATCGACTACTTGCTCATTAGTCTTCCTTAGGCCAGCGATTAGGCTTGTTTGTTGTTTCTGTAATAAAAAACCATACAACAGGTGTTACAAAACCATATGCCACAGAAATATATATTAAAAAAAACACACACACATACATACACACACACACACAGAAATACATTTATCTTCTATATGAGTGACAAAACATCTGTCAGGTTGAACGGTCCGAGTGAGACTCAGCGGAGTTTGTGCTTAGATCAAAGTTTATGAGTTTTTATGGCACGGGAAGTACGAGCATTTGTTGTGTCTACTTTAATAGGTACATGGTTTGTGCTATATGCGTATGCGGAGGTACGGTGATCAATTATATGAGTGGCGGCCTATTGTATACGGGCCATAACCCAGTCTGTCGTGAGTCGCAAAGCCTAGCTGTGTCCCTCTAATAAATACTGGGTTCGGGACCGGAAGCGCATCAAACGGCGACGGCTCTCTGCTGATGCAATGTCTACTGTGGGTGAATTGCTCCCAAAGTCATACACATACAAATTTCGAGCAGTTCCCTCATTTTCTCATGGATCACATCATCAGAAGTGAACCGATTTAAAATGGGACGAAGGTATTACCTTTCGATTAAAATAAGAATCATCGAAATCGATGACAATTGATTTAGTAAACATACAGACGAATTGAGACCTATTTTTTGAAGTCGGTTAAAAATTAAAAACATGCTACATCGCGAGAAAAGAGCGTCAGTGTGAATAATGCTCACGCTGCTATTGGCGCGTATCTTCTTGAGGCAACCCTCGAGCCAGGTGCGGATGGTCTGCTTGGCGACCTCCTCCTCGATGAGGAACTCGAACTCCTCGCGCGCCAGCAGCTCCTCCATCTGCAGCGACTTGCGGATGTCCACCGTGCGGTACGACAGCATGCTGAAACGCGCCCGTTTTAAATTAGCATATCATATTACGCCCGGGTTGTAGAGATCTTCTACTATCTAAAGTCCCGCGCCTTCGCATTTTAAAACGCTTCAATGTATTTAAAAAGCACCACCAACACTCTCAACACATGTGTGCGTGCTGAGACAGCCATCAACTATGCGTTGAGAGTGTTGGTGGCGCTTTTTACATAATAATAATAAAAAATGAAGCGTTTTGAAATGCGAAGGCGCGTTACTTTAGATAGTAGAAGATCTTTATCAAGAAGTTAACGTCTGTCAGTCGAGTCGACGTCTTTGGGTCACTAAATTACATATACGTTGCAAATTACAACTTAACCGGTCCAGTAGTTTGGAAGCAAATTGGCTGTGACAGACGGACGGACAGACACACGAACAATCCTATAAGATTTTTCATTTTGAGGTTTGGAACACTAATAAAAAATAGCATGGAGCTGTGGTCGCTGCACACGGCTATTGGTTTTTAACCGACTTCAAAAAAAGCAGGAGGATCTCAATTCATCTGAACCATTAAAAAAATTTTTTTATGTATGTTCACCAAAAATAAATATTAAATGTGAACCAATTTCGATGATTCTTTTTTGTTCGAAAGCTGGTACTTCCAAGTTGGGCCTATATTAATTTGGTTCAGTTCTGATGATGGGTTCCATGAGAAAATGAGGGAACTTCTCAAATTTTTCTAGCACGTACATGATTTTGGTGTCAATTTCGAAGACTTCAGAGTAACTTATGTATTTCTATGGTAATGCTTGGCAACTGTAGCCGAAAAAACATTTTTAAATAAATAAATAAAAACCGCCTTCAAACTCTGACAGACTGCGAAATCGGTGTCAAGTGAACCGACCCAAAGAAATGATAATAATTTAGTGAACTTTAATTGACATCGCAGAGCTTGAAGGCGGTTTTTATTTTTTTTATTTAATATTTTTAACGTAAAACGTCGGGTAAATTAAACGCGAGATTTTCACTATGGAAGAAATGACGTTTCTGTATGAAATGATAGCTGACGCCATATTTAAAGGATATTAACTTTCTCAACGGCGGTCGAGTCGACGCAACCCAGGCTTAATCTTACACTTTAAACTATTCCAGTCTTTTTCTGGGTTGTATCAGATCAGAAGGTGAACGTCCGTTCAATTTGACGAAACATTTCACTATGGAGATAATTACGTTTCTGTATTTTATAAAGACCAGTGTGTGTTGCCAGTGATGACTTATGGTTCCGAGACGTGGGCGCTTACGATGGGCCTCATAAGAAGGCTCAAAGTCACTCAGAGGGCTATGCTCGGGGTTTCTCTGCGTGATAGAATCAGAAATGAGGATATCCGCAGTAGAACTAGGGTCACCGACATAGCCCGAAGAATGGCGAGCCTTAAGTGGCAGTGGGCGGGGCACATTGCTCGCAGGACTGATTGCCGATGGGGCCGGAAATTTCTCGAGTGGCGCCCGAACCGGGAGGCGAGCTGTCGGTAGGCCTCCAACGAGCTCGTGAAGGTCGCGGGAAACCGGTGGAAGCAAGTAGCACAGGACCGGTCTGAGTGGCGAGCCTTGGGGGAGGCATATGTCCAGCAGTGGACGTCTTTCGGCTGAAATGATGATGATGATGATGATGATGACGATTTATAAAGACGAGTGTGAGGCAAGCTACCAGAATTCAGAATTAAAGGAGAATCTAAGATGCTAAACAAAAGTAATATAATTTTGTATGCAGTTCGAATCTAATTTAAAACAAGGTAAGCGTGGAGAATAATTCGGGAAAGTTCTCACTTGATGACATCGTGGAAAGTGACGTCCTCTCCGTTGTGCAGTCGCTCGAGCTCGTAGCACATGTACTTGAACAGCAAGCGCTCCTTGTGCGTGTCGCACTCGAGGCGGCCTTTCAGCAGGCGCAGAATGAATTTCACCTGGAATCACCAACACGTTACCACCCGAACTGACTAAACTAAAGAAAATGAACTAATTCTAATTAGTACAACCGTACAACAACACAACAGTACAACCGAGATCATTGATATGTGTACCTACACTTTTGAACAATACTCCAACAGCGTAAGATGCAAAAGTGCGTACATATTGGCGAACTCGACTATGCAGACTGACTTAATCTGTTAATTCAACGCGGATTTACCTTTCTAACTGGTATCACGCCCTTTTGGTGAACGTCGACGATGTTCCACGTATTCTGAAAGTTCCTTATGTCGGCGTACGACAGCAACGCGTCTTCTTCATTCGAGTAAAATAATGAAAAGTTCTCCATGATAATAGCTGCAACAATGACAAGGCTTTGTCAATTATTTATATTAATTTCAGCACATTGACTTATGACGAATATTGTCCTAAGGCCGAGGTCGGTTTATTAGGAGTAGCCTTAAGAATACAAGTTAAAATCCCATTTGCTGAGTAGCCATCAACTAACTGACCCTCTGTCGGATAATAGTGTGAAAGTATCGTTCTTCAACCTTCAGCTAACGGATTCAGCATAGCACAGGTTCAGTCAAAAATTAGGTAACGAACGAAAAATCGTTCGTTGGTTGAATTTCAATATATTATTTAAATAATTTATTCGATTTATTACTTTGCTACACCCTCAAAGGGTCCATGTCATGTCAGTACTTAAGATATTCGGTAACACCAAAATATGAGTATGAGTAATAACACATACCCACGAGCAGGTTGAGCACGATGTAGGTGATGATGACGTAGAAGGTGCAGAAGTAGGCGAGCGAGGCGGTGAAGTTGCCGCAGTCGGTCTCCCAGTAGTTGTCGGCGGGGGTGCAGTACGGAGGCGCCACCATGCAGTCGTGCATGATCTTGTTCCAGTCCTCGCCCGTCACGATGCGGAACAACATCGCCACGCTGTGGATCGGCGAGTTGAAGTTGGCGCGTCTGAAAACAAGATCATGGTATTAGCAAATAAATATGTAGTATCTGCGTAAACTGAAACGCATCGCCCTCTTGGCTTTGCGGTGTAACCCGAACAATATGCGAAACCTATAAATAATTCCTATAAAATAGTAGTTTCCATTTCAAGATACAATAAAATATATAACAGGATTCGTTATTCAATTAGGTAGGTTAGCCAGAACGACGAAGACATTTTATTCCAATTTTATGAAAAGGAGGAGGAGCATAGTGGTATATGTACACACACACACACATGCAGGCACAACCTTACTTAAATGATAGGACTATTCGTCTACGTTCATCACGTCCCTGGGGTGCGACAGACGTTGGGGGGCGTGACGACGGCGAGGGTTGCGGGGAGACTAACCACGCGCGTTGCACGATACGCACTGGCCGTCTACAAAAATCAGCAAAAAAAGCTCCGGTTCGCCTATAGATAGACATATGTGACTCTATGGTTGAATAAAGAATGAGGGAATCAAGATACTTGACAGTTCTTTTCTGTCAAATCGAGCTTAGTCAAACGAAAGGATGCAAGAGATAGGGAGAGTTAGATGTCATTTATGATGATTACCCACGCCAGCATTCCGTTGTGCAGATTTTCTCGGGCGTGCGCGTTTTAAGCTGTGCTATATGACGTCATCAAGTTCAGGTGCTCCCCTGCCGCCCGACCGTCTCTTACCCCAGGGAGGGTCGGACACGAAGTTAACAAGGTATAGCCATCTAACCTGCCAATCCCTTCGCCGTACTTCACGTTCCCGAACACGATGGTCCCGGCGAGCGCGTAGAAGAACACCAGCAGGAACATGCCGAAGATGATGAAGAAACTCTTGCAGACGCTCACGCCCACCGTCAGCATGAGCATCTTGAGCGTGGTGTGCTTGCCCGTGATCGTGAAGAAGCGGAGGATCACCACCATGAAGCCCACGAAGTAGGACAGGTCGTTCTGGAACATTTCCGGTGACGAACGTGACGTAGGGTGGAACCATGATACAATAAAAAAAAGCTTCGGCGCATACCTGTCGGTATTCTGTACCCCCGGGTCACGGGTGTCACCCACACTACGTGGGCGATACCCGTGACCCGAACGTCATTCGCACTGCTGTGTGGTGCAAGTGGTGTATTAAAATAATACCCGGCCCCCGTGTATCCTGTGAGTGTTTCATTAAATTATTACGTTCATTTGTTTTTAACTTGTCCCATTTTGTGTGCTTAAACAAGTAAAGGACAATTGTAATGCGCAAATTATTTATTTATTATACAGCTGCCGAGGTTTCATTTCCAAAGTGACTTCAGTTGAAGCAGTTCCTTTTTAGCAGTCAGTACAACAAGTCTACGAGAGAGGGATTTGTTACGCAAGAATACACTTCCGGGATGCTGACTTTATAATTTCTGGGGTAAGCTTTTGGTGTTTCCGTTTCTGGGCTCACCTTCAGCGTGAAGTGCATGAAGATCCAGATGCAGCCGGCCACGGTGACCAGCAGGTCGTAGCGGTTGCGGCGGCTCTGCCAGTAGCCGCGCGGCGTGAACGCGACCGTCTTCAGGAGAACCTCCACCACAAACACTAGCGTCAGCATGGCCGACGTTAGGGCCAGCTTTTCGGTAGACTGCGAGTCGCGGGACCACTGGAAAATGAATGTAAATTTTTGGCACCTACATAAATTATCATGATGGGTATTTAGAGCAGCCAAACACATATAACTTCAAGATAGCAGCAAGCATGAAAGCGACTATTCGGTGTGTGCTTAGTTACTGGAGGGAAAACGATCGCAGCGTAGCTAAATAGGAAATTACTGACGGACATTAGTGAAGTGATCTGTTACTCTTGCGTAATTTATTTGCATTGCATTAAGTATATCTACCTTACCTCTCATTGTGAGGTTAGATGCAGAGATATACAAGCCTTTTACACAAATTTTGGTCTCAGTGGTAGTTCATCTTATATTGGGTTACGACTTCCATGGTTCGTACGCCGCCCGTTAGTTGGCGCTGTCTTCGTGCATACTGCCAATAAAATGACTTACGGTAACAACGAGCAATCCGCTGTTGATCAAAACGACGAAGGCGATAACCCTCTTGAACGTTATGTGCTGGGTGACGTCATACGCGAACGCGCGCACTTTGCGTCCGTCCGGGCGAGGGGGCAAGTGTAGAGGCTGCGCGATTTTCAATCTCTTCTTCAGGTCACACCTAACGAGAAAAAAATCGTGAGAAAATATAGTTTCCAATAGCTCAAAATATTTATACATTTAGTTTGTTTTATTTTATTTACCATCGTCTTTGATCGACGGTCAGAAGTGCTGTGCCTTTGTTTTCAGAGTAGTTTGCGATCACCACACCTACAAACAGGGTGAGTCCAATCATGCATCCTAGGAAAATGTACACGTGAATGTAAATTGCGTGGACCTGAAAATAAAAAGTAAATATTACCATCATATTTGTAACGCTTACAATAAATCACATTTGAATTATTTAAATCTGCATCACTCACTGGACCAAGCGCTTTGATCAATACATCGCGCACATCCAGCCATCCTTTGAACGATAGGACTTCGAATAAAGTCAACAGCGCGTCTCCAATATTGTCGAAGTTAAATCGTTTCGGATTGGCCCTGGGGAAACAATGGACATACATATTTTGATGAAGAATATGTATCGTCATAGAGCGAATAAAGTACATATTTGCTACTCACCATACTCTGGGCACTAGCATAGATGGAAAGGTCTCGTTGGGACCAGGTTTGATCTTCATTTTAGTGACAAATACTCTTCTCATGAACACCCCGACGCAATCTTCTCGATTCAAAATCGTAGGATCGTTGCAACGCGCTAACCTATGTTAAACGTTTCAATGATGAAATATAGCAGTTAGGTACCTACTACTAATTAAAAAGCCATATCATATTAGGATCTGTTATCATGTGGTTACCTTCCTCCATAAAGTTGGACGCCGTAACTCGCGAAGACAAACATCAGGAGTATCAGCAGCGTTGATACCTAAAGAAGTGAAATATGTATGAAAGTATCTATCTGTATATTTATTTAAATTGGAATTTTTTGCACATAGTTACACTTTAGTAGCCGTGGTGGCCTAGTGGTTCGACCTACCGCCTCTCATGCCGAGGGTCGAGGGTTCGATTCCGGCTCGCACCTCTAAGTTTACTTATGTGCGAAATTCAATTTGAATTTACCACTGAGCTTTTCGGTGAAGGAAAACATCGTGAGGAAACCTGCACGCACCTGCGAAGTAATTCAAAGATGTGTGTGAAGTCCCCAATCCGCTCTGGGCCCGCGTGGGGACTATAGCCCAAACCCTCTCGTGATGAGAGGAGGCCTGTGCCCAGCAGTGGGACGCAAATAGGCTGTAGTAGTAGTAGTAGTAGTTACACTTTAACATCATAACTACAGTCGGCACTTAAAATGACACTATGATTAAAAATTAAGCTACCTTCGAAGACATTTTCTTTCTGAGGTATTTTCTTCTACAACACGCCTACCAGCAACTGATTTCATCCTCGAAAAGCTGATTGTAAACTAGGTCTGGGTTGCATCTAGAAGTTAACGTCAGTTAAATTTAACGCGAGAATTTCACTATGGAAATACCTAAAGACATTTCGGTCTGGAATGACCGCTCTCTTTCTGATGCAACCCAGGCTAAATGATGTGGCGAACTAGCTAGCCGTATAAATGATTCCACTCCTCGTTACCAGCAGGATCTCCTTGAAGCCGCGGCACAGCTCGTAGACCACCTTGCGCATGTGCGGCACGAGCGTGAAGATGCGCAGCGGCCGCACGCAGCGCAGGATCATCAGCATCTGCGCCGCCGAGCCGGGCGGCACGCGCCGCGGCAGCCAGCACAGGAATGTCGCCGACACCTGTTCAACACCCGCGAATTTTAAATTATAACGTGGCTTGAAATATGAGAATCATTGCCCCGCTTCAAACTAAGGAAAGCTGGTATTGGATAGTTTCTAATTGCGGTTTTAAGCCGGAACCCCACAGCTGCGCACGGGCGAAACGGTCGCGTAGGTATGGGTAATGATTTGGCCACCGTAATGTAGGACATGTATCTGTCAGTATTACTACTACTACAGCCTATTTGCGTCCCACTGCTGGGCACAGGCCTCCTCTCATCACGAGAGGGTTTGGGCTATAGTCCCCACGTGGGCCCAGTGCGGATTGGGGATTTCACACACATCTTTGAATTACTTCGCAGATGCGTGCAGGTTTCCTCACGATGTTTTCCTTCACCGAAAAGCACAGTGGTTAATTCAAATTGAATTTCGCACATAAATAAACTTAGAGGTGCGAGCCGGAATCGAACCCCCGACCTTCTGCATGAGAGGCGGTAGGTCGAACCACTAGGCCACCACGGCTTCTGTCAGTATTACTAGGAATTAAAATGAACGTAACCATGAGACTCACTTGTTATGTTGTTAAAAAAGGTTTAAAAGCTTTTTACCGATATAGCGACGGTAAAACTTCAGGTTTAACATAAATCGATCGGTTGCAACTTACAATGTAGATGAAGACATCTAGCACAGCCGCGGCGTCTTTGAGATATGCCTTTGGAGTGAAGAATAGACCATCCGCCAAAATTTTCAACGCCAGTTCTAAACTCATGAATATTACGAATCCATATTCAGCAATCTGAAAAGACAGAATTTCTTTATAAAATGCCCTTATAGTTGCAGAAATGCAGATCAAATTGTGTATTAAAAAGTCACGTCTGTTTATATATCCGCTCTTAGACTATTCATACCTGTAAGACGAAATTTTCCATTACCCTGTAAGTGGGTGTTTCGAACATCATTGACAAGCATGACAAAGTTGTCGCCATGATCATAACCCAATCCAAATACGTCACCAATCCCAGGAAATTACTGAAAAAAAAAAACCATAGGGTTTGCTGTCATTTTTCGTAATACTCATCATTATGTCAATTGAATAAAGTTTATATTTGCTTGTACAAAAATCAAAACTGTTTAGCTACTAATACTTAACCCCAAAATTTTCTGCGATGATGGAAGTGTTTGTATTAATTCCATATGTTTTAGTCATTGATCTATTATAAGTAAGGATTCACAATCAGCCGGGGAAAAATGGCCCGTCAAAACCGGTGCCCGAACAACTCGGGCACCCGTTTGGCGCTCAGTAAATTTGACACTTAAGTCTTAAAGGGTTAGGTTTACTTTTGTATAAAATATTTATCTTGACACATACTATAAAGAGGCGTTATTAGCTTATTGAAACGTATTTTCTGATGTCAGTTTGCTCCATATATTTTGACATATTCTGTTAGGCACTGTTCGTCCATATGTTATTTATAGGTCAATGGTTTTAGTTCTATACTCGAATTATGATTTGCAGCCACTTTCATAATCCTTGAATGATATAGTCCACCATCATCATCTTGAAATCATCTCTGAAAGATGTCCACTGATGGACATACCTATACTTAGGCCCTCCCCCAAGGAGCGCCACTCAGACCGGTCTTGTGCCACTCGCATAGTGTTCTGGCGACCTTTATAGGTCGTCGCTCCATCTTGTTGGAGCCCTACCGACAGCTCGTCTCCCGGTTCTCACCAACCACCAACTTTCTGGCACCATCGGCCATCAGTCCTGCGAGCAATGTGTCCCGCCCACTGCCACTTAAGGTTCGCAATTCTTCGGGCTATGTCGGTGACCCTAGTTCTACTGCGTATATCCCTATTTCTGATTCTATCACGCAGAGAAACCCCGAGCGTAGTATCAGTGTATCTTCATTTTAATCTTAATTAATATAAGTACCTGGGCGACCGAACCTTGCTCGAGTGAAAATAGCTAAAAACGATTTTTTCCAGATATGAGACCTAGCTAGATCGATTTCTCACCCCCATAAGCCGCTATATTCCAAATTTCGTCGAAATCGTTAGAACCGTTTTCAAGAACGCGATTACAAATATATATACATATTTATACATATACAAATATTGCTCGTTTAATAGTATAGGAGAAAGCTGAAAGTTTATGTTTAGATGTTTGGATGTTTGTTACTCAATAACGCTAAAACGGTTCGATAAATTTGCATGAAATTAGGCATACAGATAGTTTGTAACCCGGATTAAACTATAGACTACCTATTATACCGGAAATCTCGGAAAATCCCGTAAAAAAACCCGGAAACTCATTAGAAGGAACCCGGTAAAGGACTTTGGATAGAATTCCCGGGAATCCCAGAAATCCCGTAATCCCGGATATCTCGTAATCCCGGAAATCCCAGAAATTCCGAGCAATTCCTGTAAAAGGTTTTAAAAGTATCCTGGAAAAAGAGCTTTGGAAATATAGTGTCAAAATCCCTGCAGACGAAGTCGCGGGTAAAAGCTCGTAGTCGATATAGTGATAGACATATCATACTGGAAGCTCTTGTAGTGCACTTTCCGCTCGTTGCCCGTGACGGGGTCGCGCAGGCGCGCGTCGTAGCGCGCGTCCACGACGGCGCGGCAGATCCTCCTGAAGCGCGACTCGCGCGGCACGATGAGCAGCGGCGTGTCGAACAGAGGGTGGTTCTCGCGGAGGTCCTCCTCGCGCTGGTTCCTGAAGTAGCCAATGGGATGTAAGATACAGGATGGGTTGATTTAAATCGTCCGTTAACTAAGCAGCGCTCGTTAAATATTTTACCATGGGATAGAATGACACTTCTGTATGGAATGACAGCTCGGCATGGCGTATTGTGCTTGAGTCAACGGGCCCTAAGTCTATTATCAAAGTCACTCAAATGCTTTTAAATTTTTGAGCTTCTGTTCCGTTGATGGTAAAAATTAATGTGAACGGGACATGAGTCCTGACACCCTGTTTTCGAAATTGAAGCCATCCTATGAGAAGAGGTGTGTGCCCAGCGGTGGGCCGCGGGCTGTGGGGGCTACCGTCTCATCTCGGCCTGTTGCCGCTTGGCCTGGAGCAGCCTGATGTCGAGGTAGGGCGGGCGCGCGCGCGACGACGGCACGACGCGCGACGAGCGCCGATGTCGCCTCCTATGAGGAGAGGAGTGTGCCCAGCGGTGGGCCGCGGGCTGTGGGGGCTACCGTCTCATCTCGGCCTGTTGCCGCTTGGCCTGGAGCAGCCTGATGTCGAGGTAGGGCGGGCGCGCGCGCGACGACGGCACGACGCGCGACGAGCGCCGATGTCGCCTCCTATGAGGAGAGGAGTGTGCCCAGCGGTGGGCCGCGGGCTGTGGGGGCTACCGTCTCATCTCGGCCTGTTGCCGCTTGGCCTGGAGCAGCCTGATGTCGAGGTAGGGCGGGCGCGCGCGCGACGACGGCACGACGCGCGACGAGCGCCGATGTCGCCTCCTATGAGGAGAGGAGTGTGCCCAGCGGTGGGCCGCGGGCTGTGGGGGCTACCGTCTCATCTCGGCCTGTTGCCGCTTGGCCTGGAGCAGCCTGATGTCGAGGTAGGGCGGGCGCGCGCGCGACGACGGCACGACGCGCGACGAGCGCCGATGTCGCCTCCTATGAGGAGAGGAGTGTGCCCAGCGGTGGGCCGCGGGCTGTGGGGGCTACCGTCTCATCTCGGCCTGTTGCCGCTTGGCCTGGAGCAGCCTGATGTCGAGGTAGGGCGGGCGCGCGCGCGACGACGGCACGACGCGCGACGCGGCGCCGATGTCGCCGTTCTCCAACAAATGCTCGTACGTCTGCTTCAGTTTGATCGAACCGCTGCGCACCGACCGCCTTATGGAACGGGAGCCGAACCTGAAATAAAACGTAGCCATAACATTTTAAGTCAAATAAGTGACGAGAAATAATAATAATAATTGGCAGCAGAAATATGGGGGACACTATCATTTTGAACCATTTCACATTACATCTGCACTGGCTGACACACTGACTGTTATAATTTTAATTAGTATTTTTAGTACTCACTTTTTCTGATCAACCCGTAACTGCTTAGCGCTAGAAATGGTTCCTTGTGATTTCAGTCCCGATTTTCCGCCAGTAGCCAGCATAGCTGAATCGCCAAGGACACATCGATGATTGTTGGAATCTCTGCAAAAAAGAATGTTAATTAAAAAACCGACAGCTTCTAGGCATAAAAAGATAGTAATGATAATAAAAGAAAACTTAAATAACCTTTACACTGCGAGTTTCGCCAACACAATGAAAATCTGAAAATATAAAAATAACAAAACTATGAAAACAAATGTAAAAAAAATACACAAACAAAAAGAACTTCAGTAACAGAAATCATCAACGAATCGTCGGGTAATGGTGACGTTATTATTTCATTTATGCTCATTAGTACCACTCACCAAACACCACTCGATGCATTTGGGAATGATGTCGTCGGTGGCGCTCATGTTGTCTTGACGAGGCAGCTTGCTGTAGGGGAAGGCGATCTGGTGGCGACGATGACACTCACTCGATAATGGAGGCGACGACGTGCCGCCGGAGCGCCGAGCTGGGCTGCTGCGACCACCAGCGTCTTGACGAGGCAGCGCTTGCGGTAGGGGAAGGCGACCTTGTGGCGACGATGACACTCACTCGATGATGGAGGCGACGACGTGCCGCCGGAGCGCCGAGCTGGGCCGCTGCGAGGGCGGCGCGACCACCAGCGTCTTGACGAGGCAGCGCTTGCGGTAGGGGAAGGCGACCTTGTGGCGACGATGACACTCACTCGATGATGGAGGCGACGACGTGCCGCCGGAGCGCCAAACTGGGCCGCTGCGAGGGCGGCGCGACCACCAGCGTCTTGACGAGGCAGCGCTTGCGGTAGGGGAAGGCGACCTTGTGGCGACGACGACACTCACTCGATGATGGAGGCGACGACGTGCCGCCGGAGCGCCGAACTGGGCCGCTGCGAGGGCGGCGCGACCACCAGCGTCTTGACGAGGCAGCGCTTGCGGTAGGGGAAGGCGACCTTGTGGCGACGATGACACTCACTCGATGATGGAGGCGACGACGTGCCGCCGGAGCGCCGAACTGGGCCGCTGCGAGGGCGGCGCGACCACCAGCGTCTTGACGAGGCAGCGCTTGCGGTAGGGGAAGGCGACCTTGTGGCGACGATGACACTCACTCGATGATGGAGGCGACGACGTGCCGCCGGAGCGCCGAACTGGGCCGCTGCGAGGGCGGCGCGACCACCAGCGTCTTGACGAGGCAGCGCTTGCGGTATGGGAAGGCGACCTTGTGGCGACGATGACACTCACTCGACAATGGAGGCGACGACGTGCCGCCGGAGCGCCGAGCTGGGCTGCTGCGACCACCAGCGTCTTGACGAGGCAGCGCTTGCGGTAGGGGAAGGCGACCTTGTGGCGACGATGACACTCACTCGATGATGGAGGCGACGACGTGCCGCCGGAGCGCCGAACTGGGCCGCTGCGAGGGCGGCGCGACCACCAGCGTCTTGACGAGGCAGCGCTTGCGGTAGGGGAAGGCGACCTTGTGGCGACGATGACACTCACTCGATGATGGAGGCGACGACGTGCCGCCGGAGCGCCGAACTGGGCCGCTGCGAGGGCGGCGCGACCACCAGCGTCTTGAAGAGGCAGCGCTTGCGGTAGGGGAAGGCGACCTTGTGGCGACGATGACACTCACTCGATGGTGGAGGGCGACGACGTGCCGCCGGAGCGCCGAACTGGGCCGCTGCGAGGGCGGCGCGACCACCAGCGTCTTGACGAGGCAGCGCTTGCGGTAGGGGAAGGCGACCTTGTGGCGACGATGACACTCGATGATGGAGGCGACGACGTGCCGCCGGAGCGCCGAACTGGGCCGCTGCGAGGGCGGCGCGACCACCAGCGTCTTGACGAGGCAGCGCTTGCGGTAGGGAAGGCGACCTTGTGGCGACGATGACACTCACTCGATGATGGAGGCGACGACATGCCGCCGGAGCGCCGAGCTGGGCCGCTGCGAGGGCGGCGCGA
>CAXARK010000381.1:0-16719 GCA_963971205.1 Aethes cnicana
CACTGCGCCCCTATAAAAGGGGACGCACCCTCCCCGGGAGCCCAGTCGCCACGTCTGCTGCGCCCTTTGCTCAGGTCAAAGGGACGCGCAGAGAGGCCCTCCCGTCGGATCATTGGTAGCACCGGTAAGCGATCCCTGCGAACAGGAGATCACTTACCGTTGCCTCCAGGGCGAACTCTACCCTTTCCCCCTGATCGAAATCAAAGGGAAGTGGTAGAGCTCAGACACACGAGGAGGTTATCCGACCTAGCGCCCCAACCTAACCTAACCTAACGGAAACGCCGGAGTGGTTTTAGTGGGTAGGCCTGCCGAGCGCCTTCCCATTCGGGGTCGGGGCGAAGTGGGAGAGTCCCACATAACCCCCGTGGCTTCTTCCAGCCCGGGGGTATGCGTAACGCATACCCTTATTGTTTATTGTTTCCACTCCGATAAAAAAAAAAAAAAAAGGTTAGGTTAGGTTCCCCCCCGACTGTGCTGCCGGCCAAGTACGTGTCGGGCCACGCGCAATGTAGGGTTCCGTAGTTGCCTAGTATTTAATGCACAACATTTTTACTTCGCCGAGCACTTTTTTTAAGTTGGTCGGCTATTACCTGTAAACTTGTACAGTCTACTTAGCAGTGAAAATTTTCCTGTTAATTTCGTTATGTACAGTATGTCCTTCGATAAGGTGCACAAACAATTAGGGATGAAACGTGATATTTTTCGATGAAAACAATAAAATTAAAAGTTCTTGAAATATTTTTCCAATTACAAAAACGCAAGATATCTGCCCTCCTGAGTGTCATATTGACCTTTAACACAAAGCGTTATTCATGTTATTTAAATAAAAAAAATGCAAAAAAATAACTAAATTATAGAAAAGCGGCCTTTTTAACGTGGCACTGCAGCCAGCCTTCTGGGCACCGTGCCCCAAGGCAGCGATTTTACTTTAGTTTTTTTATTGTTATGTTTTTATGTTTTATTTCTAGCTCTATTTTAAATATTTAATTTACCGACGTATTTTTTCCCCCTCTAATGTAATACAATTTCTTTATTGTTCAATACCCCGTCTGCTGATAATCACAATGATTAAAAAAAAAAGAACGTCTTTTTGTAATTATTCCTCGATTTACTCAAAATAAAGGTAAATAATGAAAAAAAACGGGATTGTATTTTTTCATCGATAAAATATCATCACGTTTCATCTCAATTCGTTTTGAAACGTTATCCAGGGACACATTGTATACTACTTCCATGAATACCATGTTTTTTTTCAAAACAGTGGTATAGCTGGCAGGGACTGGGGAAAACTTCTATCTAATAAAAATAACAAAAAATAAAGCACTTTAAAGCACATATTTCACAAACGCATCTCTAAATTGAAAAACGGTTTCCACAAACCCAGATTATTATTTTAAGGACCTATCCAAAGACACAAAAACTAAACCCACTCCCCCCCCCCCCCCCCCTCCCCCGCACGTAAGGCCACCCAGACTAGGGCCTCGCAAAGATCTATTTGCCCGGGGCCTCGCAAGCGCAAAGGCCGCCTCTGCCTACCTATGAGGATTATTGTAATGAATCGAATGTAGCGAAATAGCCATATTTTTTTAATTTGTCAATCAAAATATGTGTGAATTTTCTAAAAAGATTTACCTATATACATTTCTTTCCTTCTCTGAATTCTCAGTTTATTAAATTTTATCGTTGAAAATATCCTAAATCGCGTAAATAATTAAAATAATTAAATAATTAAGATCATTTTCGCGATTTACTAAATCATCAACGATAAAATTAATCATTACGAAAACGGGAAAAAAGCGGAGGTCAATCAACTGTTTTTAAAATAAATAAATACTTATAACATGAGACTAAAGTCAATGCATTAAATAAAATACAATTTGTCGTTTGTAATTGGACTTTTGACACCCATTCACTGCACAATAATTACGTCATTACGACGACTAAGTGCGGGAAACGCGCGCTGCGAGCGCTCAGGCGGGCGCGCGGCGGGCCGGCGGCCCTCTGTCGCTTGTATCGTCGGCGATACGCCGAGTGGTCATTAACCTATACCTAATAACATATGGACGAACAGTGCCTAACAGAATAAGTCAAAATATATGGAGCAAACTGACATTAGAAAATACGTTCCAATATGTTAATAACGCCTCTTTATAACGAAGGCCAAACAGGTGCCCTAGCTGTTAGGGCACCCGTTTTTACGGGGCCATTTTTCTCCGGCTGATTGTGAATCCTTACTTATAATAGATCAATGACCTATAATAACATATGGACGAACAGTGCCTAACAGAAAAAGTCAAATTATATGGAGTAAACTGACATTAGAAAATACGTTCCAATATGCTAATAACGCCTCTTTATAATATATATGTGTCAAGATAAATATTTTATACAAAAGTAAACCAAACACTATGAGACTTGTCAAATTTACTGAGCGCCAAACGGTGCCCGAGTTGTTCGGGCACCTGTTTCGATGGGTCATTTTTCTCCGACTGATTGTGAATCCGTACTCATTAGATCAATGCGAGTGGTAGGCATAAAACGCGTGACCTTGGATTTTTTTGTAGTGTGTTACAATACAATTGCACAAATGGTTCGGGGCAAACGGGTTAGCTCTGTAGGTCTAGTGTATTTTTTACACCAAAAATGCAAAACGATGTCACGAAGTTATTCGAGTAAACTATTCACGATCAGTTTTGTTTTAACACGCGAGTGTAAGCTTCAACTTCGGGCTCGGTTTGTTTTTACCTCTTCTCACATGAGTGTAAATCTTTATGCGCGCTAAACGCATCGATCGCGTTTGAGTTTATTCATCATTTTTGTATGAGAACACAAACAGCACCCCTAGCGGCAAAACATGGAGTCAATTCAGCGAGTGACATTTACTTTACGAAAACGAATGTGAATTCGTTTACACGTTTTCCGACTAACTGCGAGTGTAAACTCGTATTTGACAGTTTGAAAAGTAAATTAAACGAAACGCAAGAAGTAAATTACTCACCCGACTTTATCACGTGAGAAGGTGAGAACTTAGGTTTTCGAACCTGTCGAATCCAAATTTACTTCAAAATTTTAGATTTTTTAAGTGAAATAAATGATATATGTATGTCGTCTATGTCTTAATATGCTTGTATTGTGTTCTTGAGATAATTTTTACTAAGTATGTTATTTATTTAAGCTTCTTCGCATACGTATAAGTATGTCTTTCTTTTTTAATGTTGAGATACTCCACGTTTGTGACGAATATACCTATAACTATGTACTTCGATTTGGTTTAACAAAAAACTAAATTACATAAATTACTCCGGGTTGCCTAGAAATTTTAGAAAATGTAGGTAACTTGGCAACACTTATGGCCATTTTGACAATTTTGACAGAAAAAACCTTAAGAAACGCAAACGCGATCGAGAAGTTTTAACTCACTGCCTTCCGTCACATATTTGACATTGTCGTGATTGACGTTTAACAAGCCTCCTCAAATTTGATATTAATGATAATTTAAATGTTTATTATTGAATAATTGCCGGCCTGAGGCCAATATTTTGATAATGGCGAAGTGTCCAAGACAGAAACCCTCAATTTTATAGTGTATAGCGGATGTCGCAAAGTGATGGTGACAATACATGAACGTGTGCGAGAACGGTGTTGACAAATGCACTCAAAGGTTAAAGATGAACCTTTTACGAATAGTTTACTCGAAGTGTGTTGAGTTGAGTTGAAAGATGGACGTTGACGTTTGTTGAGCCTCACCAAGTTTACTTGATTTATCTTTTATATCGTACATTAATTGTTTCCTCCATACAATGCTCGGCCCGTAGGCCATACTTGAGATTGGCAAAATTGTCTTGCATGTAGAAAGAAGAGAAGAATCATACTTTAAGATCCATACTTCGAATTGAGCTTAATTTCCGGCAACGTAAAAAGAATTGGCGCGGCGCGTGGTTTGTTTATCATTATCAAATACGAAGGAGAATGCGTGCATACAAGCAAAAGACAGTAAGTATTAGACATAATATTATAGTAGGTAATTATTTTTATTTAACATAATATGCAATACCTATAATGCACACCCACAACAGTCTATTTACGTCTTACTGCCTCCTCTCATCACCAGAGGGTTTGGGCTATAGTCCCTACACGGGCGCAGTTTGGATTGGGGACTCGCACACATCCTTGAATTACTTCGCAGATGCATGCATGTTTCTTTAAGATTTACTATGTTTTCGTTCACAGTAAAGCCAAGTAGTAGATAATTTTGCACATAAGTAACTCAGAGATGCGAGCCGAATTCGAACACCCGCCGATCCACTGCATGAGGAGTTCTAAAGGTCGAACCACTAGGCCACCATCACGGATTCAAACAAATACTTATCTAATATAATAAACAAACACTTATACATATTTTCTTTCAGTGTTCCTTCTGCCTCTGCCCCGGCAAGTCAAGAACAACTGTGGCAACTTTAAGACCAGACCCCGTGGCTGAGCCAACTGCTGATTCCTACCTGAATTTCATCAGAGTTAATTTTAAACACTAATAAATCATGTAATATATTCCATTGAGTTTTTATTGGTGTTATTTATTGTAAGTATCTATTTTTCTTTAGCATAATGTCAGCAACTGATCGATCAAAGCACAACCAAAGCTACTGGCCGTAGAAAGCTGAAATTTGGCATATGGGTTCCTTGGGGAATTGGGGGGTGTTACTAAGCATAATCCCGCGGGAGCTCTCCAAATTCCACGTGAATGAAGTCGCGATCAGAATAAGCTAGATTGATATAATGCTTGTAGGTATTCACTCATAGGTATTGACTCATACGTATACAGTTATAAGTACTAAGCCACAATTTTCCATTTTTATATATTTCCCTTTACGTAATTTATTTAACGTTAACGTTGGGAGTGGTGATGATGAGAACAAACTACTGTCTTGGATACTTTCAATTTTATTTATTTCATAATAATTTAGAACGCTTAAATGGGTGAGGCTCACAAGGAATGTGCCGTCACACACCGGAACTTATAGGGCACGACGGCGACAGTACATACTAGTTCCCGTGTGTTACCGCACAATTCTTGTGAGCCTCACCCAAATATGTACTTATGTAGTACCGAAACGATAATCCATGACACGGCCTATCTCTCGTCCTGCCTTGTGGACGATGCCGATGGTGCTGGCACAATCCTCCACGCCTGGAAAGACTATTCCTATATCGACTACGTCGCGATGTACGCCTTTTCATCGTTCAGCAAAAAGGCTGGTTTCAAGCGACCGATTGATTCGCACGTCGCTTTGCCTTCTCTATTAATCAGGTACCCACGCTTTGCTCCTCCTCTCAACCACTAGAAATGAGCCATCATAAGGTGGCAGAGTAGGGCGGAGTAAGATACTTCTTGTGAACATTTCTGTATTAGGTGAAGGAAAGTTGATCGATGGAGCCTTTCCGTTCTTGGACCGAGACAACATTAGCAATACCTAGTATCTTCCCTTAAACATCTTCTCTGTAAAACGATCGTAGGAACAGTTCCTCATTGAAAAACATTCCTGCCGTAGCCTAATCGGTATTCCATATACTTTCCTCGCAGCGCTATATCCGTTTTCTTCCTCTAAACTATGCTTGTAAACAACTCCTAAGTCCCAACTATAATATGGTAACTCTTTAACCGAGTTCTCTCTTTCGCTTCTTGCCCAAATACATACTAGCTCTACTGATGTCATGTAGGAAATACCAGCAATTTTGTAAGGCACTGAAAAGTCCTGCATGCCGCGTGTCTTCTTAATTTTATCTCCATGTTTAGTATCTTCAAAAATGTTCAAACTATTAGCCTGACAGTGACCTTGACAGATCGAATTGCGTATACTACTGCGTTTCAGTCATACTAAAAGTCACTGGAAAACGTGAACGTTTTCGTTTACTCACTTACTCGCTCGTCACTCATTCGTATTAATCAAAATACACTCGCTAAACCTTGTTACAAAACGTACCGCTAGGGGCGCTGTTCGAGTTTTCATACAATCTTGATGTAAACGCGAACGCGGTCGAGAAGTATTTTCCAGGTCCGAAAAATACACTAGAGGTACTGAATAAGGAGAAAACTTGCTTCGTCACGTTTAAGCTTAACGGTCATCCCAGCCGCACCCTGGGGGTGTGCGCGGGTGATGCCCCTATACAGCATGTGGCCTGCGCACGCCTCCTAGGGTTCCACATCGACAAGGCACTGACGTGGCAAATGCACATAGACGGGATATGTGGCCGACTGGGCAGTGCGTGCTTCGCGCTGCGGCGGCTGGCGCGCACGGCCGGGCGGGCCGCAGTGCGCCAGTGTTACTTCGCGACGGTGCACTCGCTGCTCACGTACGGCACGGAGCTGTGGGCGCGCGCGGCGGACTGGCGGCGAGTGTTCGCAATGCAAAAAACCGGCCAAGTGCGTGTCGGGCCACGCGCAAATTATAGGGTTCCGAAGTTGACGATGCCCACAGTACCTTTCTAAGACTTATTAGCATCTAGCTAGCCTGTGGTATGACGTGCCCGCCCGACGCCCCTGCCGCTCGAGAAAAATCATTGGTTTTTTAATCATTTCATAAGTCGACTAATGACTCGTAAATTTGTACAGCCTACTTAGCTGTGATAGTTTTCCTTTCAACTACGTTATATACGCCACAACCGTAATTTTTTTCAGCCATCCAAATACCACCATTTAGCTGGCAGGGGGGGGGGGACACGTGACTCTAACAAAAAATAGCAGTTTAAAGCTTAATATTTGACAAACGCATCACTTAATCGAAAAATGGTTTTAACAAACCCACAATATTTTTTCAAGACCTATTCAACGATATGCCACAACATGGGGTACGTAAGAAAAAAAAATTACATCCCCGCTTTACCAGTAGGGGAGGTACCCTATAAAAAAATATATTTCAAAATTTTATTGTACCACTTTGTCACCGTAACTAATATGTATATTCATGCCAAATTACAGCTTTCTAGAACTAAGCATCTCCGAGCAATAGTGCGGACAGACGGACGGACATGGCGAAACTATAAGGGTTCCTAGTGGACTTCGGAACCCTAAAAAGGGCCGTCCGGGCGCTGGCAGGAGCGGCGCCCGACTCTTCAGCTCGGGACTTATTCACCGAATTTAAAATCCTCCCCTTGCCTTGTCTGTACCTATATCACATAGCAGTATTCACCCATGAACACCTGGATGCTTACAAGCGCAGAGGAATGAATTCCAAATTCCCCTTAAGGAGCAATAAATATGCGAACCAATTAATGTCGGAGCCGCTCAAGCTCGTGAAGTCAGACCGATCCGTGTACAGCGCGGGCCCGGCCGTGTACAACAGGCTGCCCGACTCGGTTAGAGATGCTGCTTCCATCCCAAGTTTTAAATACCAATTGAAAAAAACCGGCCAAGTGCGTGTCGGGCCACGCGCAAATTATAGGGTTCGGAAGTTGACGATGCCCACAGTACCTTTCTAAGACTTATTAGCATCTAGCTAGCCTGTGGTATGACGTGCCCGCCCGACGCCCCTGCCGCTCGAGAAAAATCATCATTATAAGTTGGTCGACTATTACTCGTAAGTTTGTACAGCCTACTTAGCTCTGATAGTTTTCCTTTCAACTACGTTATATATGCCACAACCGTGATTTTTTTCAGCCATCCAAATACCACCATTTAGCTGGCAGAGGGGGGGGGACTAGTGACTCTAACAAAAAATAGCACTTTAAAGCTTAATATTTCACAAACGCATCGCTTAATCAAAAAATGGTTTTAACAAACCCACAATATTTTTTCAAGACCTATTCAACGATATGCCGCACCATGGGGTACGCAAGAAAAAAAAATTACATCCTCACTTTACGAGTAGGGGAGGTACCCTATAAAAAATATATTTCAAAATTTTATTGTACCACTTTGTCAGCGTAACTAATATGCATATTCATGCCAAATTACAGCTCTCTAGACCTAAGCATCTCCGAGTAATAGTGCGGACAGACGGACGGACGGACGGACATGGCGAAACTATAAGGGTTCCTTGTGGACTTCGGAACCCTAAAAAAGGGCTCCTAAGAAATAACTTCTATAATTATGAGGAATTTTTCGATTTGCCTACTATGTAATTATTTGTATTGTAAATTGTATTAAACAATCAATAGTAATTATTGTTATTTGTCCTCGCGCTTTAGGTATCACTTTATTTAAATTATATACTTTGTAATAAGGTTGTGATATCCTATGACTTGTAACATTTGTTACCAATAAAAATTTACTTTACTTTACTTTACTTTACTGTTATGTTTCCGAATGCGGTCTTCAGATTTTGAATTCCGAATAGGAATCGAACGAATACCGAAGCGCAGACGTTCGGTTTTTTCCATTAGGGTTTTTTTTTCCCGCCAGTACGTAGAGGTCCACTTTCGTGGAAACGTGTTTTTTTGGCCGATGATGACAAATTGATAGCTCTTGCTCTTTTAATAGTTCTAAATAGGAATAAATAACATATGGACACACGTAATAAAATTTTCGGGTTCACACATTTTACAAACGTGTAAAACAGACCGTCGTTGGCGCGATTCGGACTCTCCTGATCTGAAAATTTCCGATCGTGTGCGGTGATTCAAACAAAATGTATGGTAACGGCGCGTTTGGGATGACGTCATTAAGTTTTTTTCCGCACGGAAATAGTCAGAACGTGTGTGCCATGTTGAACATTTTGTATGAAAAGAATGCCTTTCGGTTTCCGAACCTGAATTCCTAATCTGAAAACCGAATTCGGAAACCTAACGTATGTGCCCAGCCTTACGCTATACAGCGCATCTATTTAATAAAATGTATATGTCATCTGTGCTAAATACCACGTATGGACGTGAACCGGAACGTTTTGGGAGTTGTCAGGCTGCGTTCCGAATCGCGCTTAGAGCGCTCACAGCACCTTGCATCCTTTTTCCTCTTAGGACTCTACTTTCAAGAGGAAAAGAGATGCAAGGTGCTGTGAGTGCTCTGAGCGCGTTTCGGAACGCAGCCCACGGTTGTCAATGTCAAATGTGTAATGCGATGGTAATGCGTCACTTGACTTTTATTGAACGTCATTCACGTCGTTGAATAGTTTCGTTTCATTGTGTTGTGGTTTCCGTGTTCTCACTGCGTCTATTATCATTTCATTGTTTTGTTATCAGTTTGTTTGCTATTAAATGCCTTGTGCCGCTCTTACACATATATATTAATGTGCTTCAGACCACGGCCCAGCGGGTAACGCCGAGTTAATGATGGGGATTTTCGGAAACTCCTCTGCATTCGACGCAGATGTCGGTACGTGTTTTGTTAATTGTCCGTAATTACATTTCCCGAGCTCATTTCTTTTTCGTTTAAAAATAATTGTAGCCATCTGTATAGGCGGTCGGCGGTCGACCAGTTAGGTACAAAATATCGTCTATCACGTCTACGCCAAAAATCCACGTCAAAAATACATTTGTATGTTCTCTGGATGTTCTCCTCTAAAGGTCGCATTTCTAAACCTGATTCTCGTGAAATGTTGTGCTCCGGTTCCAAAATTGATATAGGTCTCTCTCTCACCTGAAAAGGGTTTGTATGGAGGTTCTAGTCTCCATGTGGGCTTAGTTACTTACTGTGAATTGGGGACTTTGGATGGATCTTTGAATCAAAATGTTTTTCTTTACAGATTTCACTGAGCTTAGTGAAATCCTCAATTTGAATGTACCAGTTTCTGGGTACCTAATGACTTGTAGACAAACAATTGACAGATTTTTGATCCGCAGACAATGATTCTCCAAATAGCAACTGGCAGAGTGATCAATGATCACTCTGCCAGTCATATCAGTAAGATCAGACATATCAGTAAGCAATCCAACACCTGTATACCAACAATGTGCATGTTTTGGTTGGCCTATAAGCCGATTAGCCACCGAACCATTGGCAGTACTTCAATTCTCATCCTGATTGATGATTTTAATTTGTTTATTTAATGTGTAGTTTAATCCATACTAGTATTATAAATGTGAAAGTGTGTTTGTTTGTTTGTCCTTCTTTCACATCGCAACAAGTGGACTAATTTGGATGAAATTTGGTATGGAGATAGTTTGAGACCCTGGGAATAACATAGGCTACTACTTTTATCCCGATACGTCCACGTGAATGGTTTTTCAATACTTCTTTAACTATAACTAACTAAATATATTGGGTACGCAAATTCTAAGTCTATGCGGGATGAAGTCTCGGACAAACGGCTAGTATATCATATTGAAATATGCAGTATTGTAATAATGTCTATGCTTTCATTCAATTTTGAAACTTCTAAACCGCTAGGCTTAAAAATATCAAACTTGGCTGAGAGGTTCCTTTTATAACGCAAGTGAGCAGTATTAAGAAGTTTTGGAAATTTCCCCTTTAGAGGGGTAAAAAAGGGGGTTAAAAGTTTGTATGAAACTTCTAAACCGCTAGGCTTAATAATATCAAACTTGGTAGGGAGGTTCCTTTTTTAACGTTAGTGACGTAAATGGGCAAAAAGGGGGCTGAACGTTTGTATGAAACTTTTATTTCAATACGAGTTAAATATGAGTGGCGCGTTTGGTCCGTTTTCGTAGTTGCGGTTTCGTAATTGGCTACGGAAGAGGAATTATTTTTCGCTATTTCGTAATTAATTATCAAACAAGAATTTATTTGCTGTTTTCGTAATCAAGTTTCGTAGTTAACTACGAAATAAGATTTTTTTTCTGTGTTCGTAGTGAATTGGCTACGAAAGAGGAATTATTTTTCTCTGCTTCGTAATTAATTATCAAACAAGAGTTTGATTGCTGTTTTAGTAACCGATTTTCGTAATTAACTCCGATATAAGATTTTTTTTCCATGTTCGAAGTGAATTGGCTGCGAGAGAGGAATTATTTGTAAATTTTTCAGTGTCCATAACATGGTTTTTAGGGTTCCGTAGGCAAATGGCAAAAAAACGGAACCCTTATAATTTTGTCATGTCCGTCTGTCCGTCCGTATATCACAGCTATTTTTATCGGAGACTAGTTTGGTTAAAATTTGGGAGGTAGGTGTGTTCTATGAACCGCTACAAAATGATTGGGTACGATTTTGAGAGTAAATACGAGTATATTCAGGGCGGCACTCTATACTGTAACTGAGGAATTAGGAGAAAAAGGAATAGCAATAGGTAATTTAAGAAAACAGCCGTGTACCCCACAATGATGCCTCATTGGATAGGTTTTTGAAAAATTATAAAAGTGCTAAGTTTGTCCCCCCCCCTCCTAACTTTTTAACCAACTTCGAAAAAAGAAGGAGGTTCTCAATCCGTCTGTTTTTTTTTGTTTGTATGTTTCGCGATAACTCCGTCAATTGTGAAGTGATTTTGATGATTCTTTTTTTCCTTCCGGATTGATTTCATTTTAATTTGGTTCAGATTCTGATGATGGGATCCTTGAGAAAATGAGGGAACTCCTCGAAATTTTTTAGCATGTGTATGATTTTGGCATCAATTTCAAAGACTACAGTTAGACTTGGGTGAATTTTTGAACACTACGTATTTTGGTAATTTTCGTGGCGCATTTTTTTTCAAATCACAGCTTTATAGAACTAAGCATCTCCGAGATATGCTGGGGGCGGACGGACAGACATATTGGCGAAACTATAAGGGTTCCTTAATGACTACGGAATCCTAAAAATGGACCCCGAAAGCAAGTGCTGATTTTTCGGGCAGGATGAAGTCTCTCGGGCTCACTAGTAAACCAATAAATTCTTGTTTAATAATTAATTACGAAAATAGAAAAGCGAATGTGTTTAGTAATTAACTACGAACGAAGAAAAAATACTCGATTACGGAAACAGAACATAAATTCTTTTTTGATAACTAATTACGAAACAGCGAAAAATAATTCTTCTTTCGTAGCCAATTACGAAACCGCAACTACGAAAACGGACCAAACGGAGTGGCGTGCATAATCGAGTCCCGGGGAAGGAAACAGGCTACTTATTAAGTTCGGTGTTCACCGGGTTAATGTTTATCCCGGAAGTACGCTTAGATTCCGCGGGAGGTACGCTATAACCGAATTCCACGCGGACGAAGTCGCAGGCAAAAGCTAGTTTTTATATAAAGAGTAGACAGATTTTTAGATTAATTTTAATTTTAGAACATGTACCTAATTATTGATAATCTCTTAATTTTATCAATTCGTCAAATTATTTGTCAAACATTTTAAATGCTCGCTCGGCTCGTACGCTCTTTGACATTATACAACCTAACACTCTCGCTACGCTCGTCGTCGCATCTAGCAGGAGTAGGTTACCAGGACCCAGTTTCACTAACAATACTTATCTACCTCTCAATACCTTACCTATTCAATAGGGTGGAGCAAAAAAGTTTTTCTTAAATATTAAAATCCCTGTCTTATTAATCGATGATACATATTATTAGAAGTGTTCATGCAAAATTTCATATATTTAAATTAATACGAGTATTTTTAGGTGGCCCGTTGGGTTATAATTTTTGAAAATATTTTTTATTTGCACTTACAAACCAGACCGTCATTTACGCGACCACACTTACTTTACTAAAATATTGACTGTTAAAATTAGTAAAACAATGCATATTTATTAAAAAGTTGAGTATGCGACTGTACATAATTAGGCCTTAAAACACTCGTGCGATATTATTATGAAACTCATAAAACCTCACTCGTGTACCCCCCCAAGGACCTTTATTATGTAGCAGTTACATAAACGGTTCCCCTTGTTTACGCATATTTTTTTTGGCAGAATTCGATTTTGCATAATCAGTATAGGCATAATAGTGTTTACGCCGAAACTAATCTCGCATAACGATTTTTCGTCGAATTCTATTACGCGTAATCTATTTACGCCGAATACTATTCACGCATAATTTTCGAATTCCGAATATTATTTAGGCAGAAAATTACTGTCGCCGAAATTTGTTACGCCGAAAACTACTTTCGCATACCTTTATTTTCGCCGATTTAATTAAATGAGTATCCTGTATCACATCGATGATTATCTAAATAGGGGGAGGGAAGACTTTTACTAACTGATAATAGGGATGACGACAACTTTTTTTCCTTAGTCTATCAGGAAGATTATTGAAAAGTATTGGACACGTATTTTATCTTTTTTCACGTAATCAAACTTATACGGAGATATATTGAGATGAAATGTCGCGTGACGTCACGGTTAGGTACGATTTATACCTAACGGTGACGTTAGCTCCCACTCTCCAACTTTAATGCGTTTTAACTTAGTCATTCTTTGTTAATTTAATAAAACAAAAAATACGTGTCTAATATTTTTTATTACCTGACTGACGGACTAATAGAATTTCGATTTCTTCACCATGTCGTCATCCCTATTTCGTTTACTTGTATAAAAAATAACCTAACCTAACCTATGCGAGTCGGCTTTGCTCCAAATATTGGTGTTACCGCACACCGTGAACTGCCGAACTCTATCTAATAAAGATAAGTATCTTGAACAAATTATATGATACAAAATTTTATACTTAACTAAAATCGTTTATGACATACATTTTCGGACTTCCAGTTTTCGGACTAGCAATTTTATGTGAACTTTGGCGCTCCCTACATTAATTGTTGTTTCGGACATAAATTCGGACAATATTTCGGCCTATCAAAATTCTGCTAAATTATTAGTATGCCAAACAATATTATGCATATTAAAATTCGGCCAAGTCAACATTATGTTGACACAATATTCGGGTAAACACCTATTCGGCGTATTAAGAATTATGCTTAATAAAAATTCGGCAAAGTCAAGATTCGGCGTATATAAATTATGCGAAGCCTGTTATGCGTAAACAGTTTCGGACAAAAAGAATTATGCCAAATAGATGGCACCCTACATAAACTACTATTATGTACAGTTGCATACTCAACTTTATCTACACTCATTTTATAAATTCTCTAAGATGCTTCAAAATCAACCAACAATGGCGGCAATTCGAATATGTCAGTATCTTACATTTGGACGCAGTTCTGCAAACCAGATCCAACCCACACACCTGTCAAAATTGAGTTAAATATGCAGATAGGTTTTAAAATGCACCTTACACCTTCCCTATAAAAATCAAAATGATCTGACCATTTTAACCTATCAAAACAATATGTTGACAAAGTTACCATTCCACAAAACAGCAAATCCATATTTTGTAAACAAGATTCATTTCACATGGTACCTCATAGACGTATAATTTTATAACTCTATAAAAGACCAAGCGCGGTTGGATCCCGTTTGCAAAATAAAGATTTCACAGTTATATGAAACCATGTATCTTGAATCTTGTTTGCATATTAAAAATAGCCTAAATTTTTCAATTTTATGAGGGTTCATGTGACTTGGTTCCATATTGAAAATATTTTAACACATGGAAGTATTTTTACGTAATCTTTTTCACTAAATAGAGTTGTGGATTATGACATAACAGAGTTGTGGATTTATGATATTCTTTCGCGAAAAGTATTAATTACATTTACGGTATATAAAAGGGGATTGATCTTTTCAATAAAAAAGTAAGAATGTTGAATGTGGGTTGAATCCTTGTTGATTTACAGGGTCTTAATACTCTTAATACAAATAAGGGAAAAAAACATTTCAACGGTTTTTTTTTGGAGAAAAATAGCAAGAAGGCAACAATAGCAAAAAATGTGGAATGAAAAAAATCCAGCAAAAATAAAGTATTTACTTATTTTGTACAAAAATCAGACCAAAAAAGGAATCCGAAAAAACCTATATATTAATCTGTAAATTATTTTCTAGATTTTTCAGTTTTCATCGTTGAAAATGTCTTCTACTTCAAGGTCTAGTTGTCCTGCAAATCCTTCCAGGTCATCATCCTCCAAGCGTTCTTCTGGAATAAGTTTAGTGTAAAAAAAGGTGGTATGCCTGTGGAATCAGGTGAAAGAGCTTTTAAGTCTTTTAACTTGACCTCGGGAATAGGTTTTCTCATAGGCCAAAGTACTTCCATTATTTCATTTGTGAGAGTAGCCCCCCAACGAACTTTTTTAAATATATCTACGACCACAAACTTTTCGTCGAGGTTGGTCGTCATGTAAGTTTTGAACATAGGTACCTACCTATGTTCAAAATTTGGATTTTAGATTTGGAAGGATACCTATCCGGTTATTTTATCTCTATTTCCTTAATCTGCAGCCTTATTCTCGTCTATAAGTAGTTTCTCCCTGTTAGTTATACTTTCTCTAATTTTATTGATGATATAAAGTAGTTTTTGCTAAAACGGTGAACATTCATCTTAAACTGAAGTCTTCTTGCACGTTTTTATACCTACTTTTTATTTTCAATACAATTAGAGAACAACTAGGAAGAAAAGTATAGACGGGAATAAGCTGCCACGGCTGCAGATTAGGGATATAGTTAAAATACAGGATATGTTCAAAATTTACAGGCGAGCAACCTTGACGAAGAGTTGGTGGTGGTTGGCGTTGGTGGACGAATATATTTAAAAAAAACGTTCACTTAGGGGCTATTCTCACAAAAAAGAAGTAGAGGTACTTTGGCCTGTGGGAATTCTATTCTCGAAGCCAAGTTAAAGGACTTGAAAACTCTCCTTCACTTGATTCCACAGGAATACCACCTTTTTTACACTGAACTTATTCCAGACCAACGGTTGAAGGATGATGACCTGGAAGGGTTTTCAGGACAACCTGACTTTGAAGTAGAAGACATTTACTAACACGAAAACTGGAAATTATATATAAAAAGTTACAGATTAATTCATACGTTTTGTTCGAATTCTCTTTATGACTAAAGTATTGCAGTTTTCGTCTCTGTTGAAAATTTTGTATGAAATATTTTGTTTTTGCTAAAATCTTTTCACGCTACAAGTTTGCCTTAGTATTTGTGCCCTTTTTGATTAAAATTCATTTAAAAAAACCGTGTAAATATAATTTTCTCTTATTTTTTTATTAAATAAACAAAGATCCAACCCACATTCGCATTTTTATTAAAAAGATCCATCCCCATTTATTGGTTCTAAATCAGGTAATAAATGATTTTTGCAACAGATTAACATAACAATTAATAGAGCTAGCCATCTTCTATAATTGTGCATTCAAACTTTATTAAAAATATTTATAGAAAATTTTGTACACGCATTTTTAACAAAAACGGCTTTTTCTCAAAACTGTCATGCTGTGGGTTGGATCTGGTTTGCAGAACTGCGTCCATTTGATTTTCAAAAAGCATAGTAGTACTAAATTGAGCCAACATTTGAATTTGGAATAAACTTTCGCTCTGGCTGACTGAAGAATATAGGCGGGCATTGCTGTTCGAAGATGTTCGAAATTTGAATGCTATTAGACTATTGAATTTGATGGTTCAGCAGCATAGGTACAGCTATTAGAACATTTTCATAGATAAGAAATCTGTTCTAACTAAACAGTTTATCTTAATGCTGGTCATAATTTGCGGTTTTTGAACGCATTATAGAGGGTTTGTGATATGAGTGTAGATAAATTACTATATTATCAACAAAATATCATGAATTACGGGAAATATGTTTAAGAATTAAAGATCAAATAATCGGATTACCTATGATAAAATGTTCCACAATTTGTTGATAATTTACGATACAATATTTCCATCTACAGTATAGATTCCGAGCGTGTCTTTCGAGACGGGGCGCAATAAAAAGAGGAAAATAAAATTAGGAGTCGCGTTTA